>JASVEL010013633.1:0-14693 GCA_032618575.1 Nicotiana noctiflora | reverse complement strand
GAATGTAACGGAAATCCCCAGCATGAATCCAAGTTCATAATCAGAAGGAAGGCAACAAGGGTCAGAAAAGATAGATTCAGACTTCGAAGGTAAATAGTTCGAAGATCACAAGGAAGGGACCAACGGTTGGAGTTCGGCAATCAAGATAGGTCGAAATAACAATGGTCAGAAGAGAAGAAGCATGTGAAGAAACATCAAAGCCAACAGGATGGCAAGGAACATGACATGATCAAGTTGAAAAGATAGATAAGAATTTGCAATACTGTAACTTAGTCTAGCTTCTTATTTTTTGTTTAGCACGGTGTAATAAGGAGATCAGTTAAGCAGTAGCATCAATAGCAACAACAGTAACAACAAGATCACAACAGTCATGGTAGTCCCAGCTACCCAAAACTTCCTGAACTACATTGACCTGATTCCCTTTTAGCCAGGGATATGTAGAAGACCTTTTGAAGCAAAGGTTAGGTCAAACTTTTTCCAAAATGCTTCACACGGAGTGCTCAAGCGGGCAAAAATCGCTCGTATCCGCTCACTTATCTTTGCACAAAAACTCTTCGTGTTTACGCGCAAAGAGGGGCAGCTGTGAGCACGTGATTTTTGCCCTATATGAGAATTACTCCCAAAAATTCAAAATAAAATCATTTTTGTATCGTTGTAATATCTGTGGATTTTGTGTTAATTTTCTTATTATTTTTGTGTGCATGTTTGTTTGTTTAAATTAATAAAAATACAAAATATATTGCATTTTTGTATACAAGATTCCAGTTTGCAATTGAAGTTGCTTAATTTTATTTTATGAAAATGAAAAAAAAATCACAAAATAATGTATTTTTCGCATTTTTACCATTTATTGTCCAATTGTGTGATTTTATTTTATTTTTGGTATTTAATTATGTGTGTTTAATTATTATTGGAGGTTAATTAATACTTTTGATAAGTTAATTTTGTTTTATAATATAATTTAGAATTTTAAAATTTAGTTTGTAATGATTTAAGAAAATAAATTAAAAAAAAAAAAAAGAAAACAAAACAAAGAGGAAAATCACAATTGGGCCCAGAAATTGAATCAGAAAATGAGGTCCAAAACCCACCCCAGAACCCGTATAAATTGGACCACCCCGGAAACCCGTCTCCCTTACCCGGTCCACTCCCAAAACGACGCCGTAGTACCCAGTTGATCACAGCCGTTGGAATTTTATCATCCAACGACTCACATTATTAATCCATTTTTAATAACCCAAAACCCCATTACCAGTTCACTGAACCAAAACGACTCTTTCCCTTTCACCCATTTCGTCTCCTTCACACCCAGAAAACCCTAATGGCCGCCACCCCTCCCCTTCGTCGTAAACTCGGCGGCAACAACGCCGCCGGCCACCAAAACAACAACACAAGTTCCTCTCCTTCCCCTCTATCAGAATCTACAAACCGTTTCATTCGAATCACAACCAAGCCTTTCGAATATTAGATCGAAATGCCTACATGAACCCTAGAAATCCAAGATGGGTTTTACGGCTAAAATCCATAGATGTTTGAGGTCTAATGGACCTTAATCTAGGTATTCTCAACTGAGAATACCCCGATTAAGGTCCAAGGCTTCAAAATTTTCGAGTACAAGCCGGTCCAGGGTCCGATCGAGTTCTTATTTGTTCTATCATGGTATTTTCCCTTTTCTTTCTTCTAGCTATATTTAATTTTGTATTTGTTTGTTAATTGTGTGAATATTTTTATCTTTCTGTTTTTCCTTTGTAAATTTTCCGTTCTTCTACCCCATAGGACCTTTATTTGGTCATTCTTGTTTTGGTTGTTTGTTGGAATATACTGAGTTATAGAATACATAGTTGTTTCGATCAATTCTGTCAAGTAATTAATTCTGCGTTTTTATTTGTTTGCCTAAGAATTTCGAGTCACTGATTCGACGATTGATTTGTTATCGATTATACGTGTTGTATGTTGTGATCGATTTAATGAATGTCGTCGAATAGTTAGTTTCGCAATTCCTTTGTTTTTGCCCGAGACTTATAAATCACTGGTCCATCGATTAGTTGTTATCGATTATACGTGTTGTAATCGATTAATCGAATGTCGTTGTTTAGTTTCGCATAAGTCTGTTGGTTAGAACAATGTGTGGTAGTGATCTGAATTGGCTTGATTGGAAATTTGCCTTGGTTTGGTAGTTTTAATTGACCTTGAATTTGAACTATTCGAACCAAATGGAGGCCATGTGAAAATCAGGCATGCTTGATTCAGCATGGAATTTTGATATAGTTTAATAAAATAAAATAGTTTTTTTTTAAGAAAAGGGGCTGTCAGGGAATATTTGGCCAGGAATTTAGTTTATTAAACTCTATTTGAATGTTCTTAAGAGTTGGAAATCAGAGAGAACATGGGGTGTGACTAAAAGGCTAAAGGGATAGCACATGGGGGGAGATATGTTAATTAAAAAATGCTTTTAAAAGCTGGAAAGGGGATGAGATTGTAGTATTAATAGACTCATACATAGGAGAAAAAAAAAATAACAGACACCAGATAGATAGATAGGCAGAGAAAATAGGGACTGGATAAATTCTGAGAGTTATAAAACTGATAGTGAGGTCCTTTTTTGTAAGGCAGGACTGTGTCATTGAAGCTTCAGTTTTCTTTTCTTGGAGTGTTTGAAAACCAGAACCATTGTTGTATTGCTGCTGGTTCTTTCTGTTTCTACTTGTAATTTGCATTTGGTATTCTTGTGGTGCGAATTGGTTTTGACTAAGGTAGTTTTGGAGCATTGTTGTTGTACTGGTTATCGCTGGAACTTATTCCAATGGTTTCATTTTGGTTCTTCTTTTCCAAACTTGTTCTATTGATTGAACTATTTTGGGTGCTGTGAGACTTTGCTGTTGAACCTGCTATTTGGTTGTTGGTACCACTGTTGCACTGATCTTCCTCTTCTTTGATTTCATATACCAGGTACTTCTTCTATTATCTCTAAGTTGGAAAATTGATGCAAAAAATATGATATGAAAGTCGAAGCTCAAGTTTGATGTGGACTCTATCGTTTATTCTATATTTCAGTTCTGTTTTGTTATTGTTGTGTAATTAATATAAATTGAACATTTGAAATCTCTTTGGAAGTTGATTTGTTATTAATATGAACTGTTAATTGGACTGTAAACTGACTCTTAGAAATTTAATTTGTTAAATCTTTGAAAAGACTGGTATGTTGACCATGTTAGAATCATGTAAGGTTCCAATTCGTAGTAAAAAGTGAATCTTATTCCTGATATGAATTGTTATTCAAAATAGTGCAAAACTTTTTGTTTTTAAAAGCAAGCATCTCAATTATAATTCATACGTTTGCATATTAGTGACATAGCTATACTAGAAGCGGTGTGTTCACCTTGTGTCAAAGGTGATGAGAATTACTTTGTAGTTTTAATCTTATATTAGAGGTACATATAATTCCATATTTGGATGTGAAATACAAACTTAAAATCGAGTGACACATTTAAATTAAGCCAATTATTTTGTTTTAAACTTAACATTTGAGTAAATGCAACTATATTTGGGGTTGTGTAAGAAAGGATTCATACGTCCAAATGAATGGCCTGGTTTGGATCATTTTACATTGGGCTTAAGGCTAGGCTTTCGAACAGAATAATAAAAATCCAGTAATTGTTATAATTGATTCAACTCCAATTGGGCCAAGACGTTTATTTCGGGCCCAAAGGCATATTCAGGCTAGTAATCATTTAGGATAATTATTAATTCGTAAGAATTTTTTATCATTAGAGACAAATCGAATAGAAAATATAGTATATTTTTCAATTAATTGTTATAAAAGACTTAGATTTGGAAGGACCGTTTAGCAAATTTCACGGTCTTTCCCAAAATTAACAAGACGTATATACTTTAGGCACGATTTATAATAAATTTACATTCCTAATACGGGTGCACATTTACGTGACCCAATCCAAATCCCGACGAAGTTGAAATGCACTAAAGTTACAGGCGTACTGGTACGGTGTGACTCGAAATGCATTTTCGCGACGTCACAATTCTTTATAAAAAATGACAAAGCGGAACGCTAATAAAGCATGAAAATGAAGCATGCGAAAAATTAGATAAAAAGAAAAACAACAGTTGAGCGACCGTGCTAGAACCACGGAATTCGGGAGTGCCTAACACCTTCTTCCAGGTTAACAGAATTCCTTATCCGGATTTCTGATACGCAGACTGTAACAGAGTCATAATTTCCTCAGTTCGGGATTAAACCGGTGACTTGGGACACCATTATTTTCCCAAGTGGCGACTCTGAAAATAAATAGATGAAATCTCATTCCGAATGTCCTTTAGTTGGAAAAACGCCTTTCTCGCTACTATTGTTATATTCCTTTCCGGGGTGTAATAGTATATAGTTGGGAAATATTGGTAAGAGAAAGGAGGTGCGACAGTAATTAACTTGGACTCTACTCCAGCGGATGCGGAAGGGGGTAGGACCGCGGCGCCTGCCCTTGAGGGCGAACAAATAGTGGGGGTTGCCCCCGCTGGCTTAGGTCTTGATGATACCGTCACTTCGGCGACTCAGTTATTAACTCTCGTCGCTGAGACAGGGGGAAGTTCCTTAGTGATTGCTGAGGTTGGTGAGCCAGGCGTCCCGTTGGCGGTTGTGACGGGAGGAGGAAGAGACGTTGCAGGAGAAGAGTCTGAATCCGAATCGGATTAGGACCCTGAGGACGTCCGCATGTTCCGGGAAGGCTTCACAAATTCGGTCGTGCACACATAGGGAAGATCTCACCTCATCAAGTTCCCTACGGATTTAAACTTATTGCTCCAGGGCTTGAGTCTGGTGCTATAATTTGGGATGCTATGCTCGAAAGCCGAGAACGCGTCATTGAGGGACATAATGGATATCGAGATGATGAATAAGGTGGCCATAATGGGCTTGAGGGTACGTAATCGAATGTTGGTTTGCTTCTTCTTTGCCTTGTTTTACTTTCCATTCTAACCGTTGCCTTTGTTTTGTAGTCTTATTTGCTGGAGGTGGAGAGCATTCGTCAAGCTAACGTCCGTTTGGCAGTATTTTTGCAGGTGTTGGAGAGGTATCGCTGCTACCGGGATCGATATTCGGAGATAAGCGTGCGCTTGTGAAACGATCCCCTTAGTCGGGCCCTGGTTGAGGAATTGGCGAGGCAGGAACTCCAAATGCAGCAAACAATTGGTAGGGTAAGTGCCCTTGAGGAGCAGATCCGTCGAAAGGACGAGGATCTCAAGGCGTGGAAAAGGGTCGCGGCCGAATGTGAACGCCAGGTCCTGGCTAAGGTAGCGGAGGCCACAACGACATGGAGCGGGAAGGTGGCTGCACTGGAGGGTGAAGTCACAGCCTTGAACCGTTAGGTGAGCGACGCTTCATTGAGGGCTGAGGTGCTGCAGGAGGTTGTCCGCACCGGCAAGTCCCAGTTGTCGCTGGTGAGGGCTGCTGCAGCCTTTAGAGAGGCGAGCCTCGAGGAGTAAATAGGTGATTTTGAGCGGGATGCCTAGGCTATGGCGGAGCGGGTTACGACCTTGGAGGAAGAGAATCAGTGCCTACGGGACCAGGTTGCTTCTTCCAGCCATGCTCATAAACTTTGGGTTTATGCTGAGGCCCAACGAGATGTGTATAAAAATTTGTGGGAGGCCGGCATCGTGGCTGGAGCTGCTTTCAAAGGGGCACACCAAGGGCTCATGAGGCCCGTATTGATTGTGGTTTTGATGCGGCAACGCAAGAGGCTGATGATGGCGTGGATGGTGCCGTAAAAAGAAGCATTTTTCTTTTTTTGTTTGTCGCTTGGAATTTATGTTTTTTTATTATTTTATTTTCTTTTTTCTTATTAACCGGCCTTGGCCGGGTGTAAGCGTGGATGACCCGCAATTATTTTTATGAATAAATGAAGCCTTCTTTTCATTATTTGACCAAAGCCTTCTCTAAACTGACTCAATCACATAAGATACGGATAATGAAGCATAAATAATCTGAAAAGGGGGAACTGAGCGGTAACTCATGTGATGATGGGTCAGGTCGTCACATCCAGACCAACTAAAATAAACACACGTCCTCGAACGGGTCAAGAAATATACCTGAAGCCTCAAACATGTGAGGATATTGGCTTCACATCTCCCGCTCGATCTCCCAAGTAGCCTCCTCCACGAGCTGACCTCTCTACTGCACTTTTACCAAAGCTATATCCTTTGATCTCAATTTCCGAACTTGATGACCCAAAATAGCCACTAGATCCACATCATAGGTCAAATCACCACCAACTGAACCGTGCTGAAGTCCAAAACATGGGACAGGTCCCCAACATACTTCTGGAGCATAGAAACATGAAATACCGGATGCACGCCTAACAAGCTGGGTGGCAGGATAAGCATATAAGCCACCTCTCCAATCCTTCTAAGTGCCTCAAAAGGTCCAATAAGCTACAAACTCAACTTCCCTTTTCCAAACCTCATAATGCCCTTCATGGGCGAAACCTTCAGAAAGACATTCTCACCAACCATATAACACATCTCGAACCTTGCGGTCGGCATAACTCTTCTGACGCGACTGTGCTACACAAAGCCTCTCTTAAATCAGCTTCACCTTCTCCAAGGCATCCTGAACCAACTCTGTCCCCAATAGTCTAGCCTCGCCGGACTACCCAACCAACTGGAAATCTACACCGCCTCCTATATAACACCTAATACAAAGCCATCTAAATGCTCGACTAATAAGTGTTGTTGTAGGAAAACACTGCAAGCGGCAAAAACTCATCCCAAGAACATCCAAAATCAATAACACAGGCACGCAACATGTCCTCCAATATCTGAATAGTACGCTCGGACTGCCCATCCGTTTGAGGATGAAATGTTGTGCTTATCTCCACTTCTGAACCCAACTATCACTGAAAAGTCCTCCAAAACTGAGAAGTAAACTGAGTACCTCTATCTGAGATAATAGACATTGGAACACCATGCAATCGAACAATCTCCCGGATAAAGATCCTGCCAGCCGCTCCAAAGAATATGTGGTACATACCAGAATGAAGTGCGCGGACTTGGTCAGCCAATCCACAATCACCCAAATCAAATTGAACTTTTTTAAAGTTCGAGAAAGACCGCTCACAAAATCCATAGTGACCCTCTCCCACTTCCACTCGGGAATAATCATATGCTGAAGTAAGCCACTCAGTCTCTGCTGCTCATATTTCACCTACTGACAGTTGAGACACCGAGCCAAAAATCCTACAATATCTTTCTTCATTATTCTCCACCAATAGTGCTGCCTCAAATCCTAATACATTTTCGCGGCACCCGAATGAGTGGAATACCGCGAGCTATGGACCTCCTCTAATATCAACTCCTGCAACCCATCCTCATTGGGCCCACAAATCCAACCATGCATCTTCAATACACCCTCATCACCAATGGTCACGTCTCTGACATCATTGTGCTGAACCTTGCCCTTAAGGATAAGAAAATGCGGATCATCATACTGGCGCTCTTTAATGCGATCATATAAGGAAGACCGAGAAATCACACTAGCAAACACTCGGCTGAGCTTCGAAATATCTAATCTTACAAGCCGATTGGCCAAAGCCTGAACATCAACTGCAAAGGGTCTCCCCAACTGGAATGCACGCCAAGCTCCCCATACTCACTACCTTTTGGCTCAAGGCATCGCCACTACATTGGCCTTTCCCGGATGATACAATATAGTGATATCATAATCCTTAAGCAACTCCAACCATTCCCGGATGATATAATATAGTGATATCATAATCCTTAAGCAACTCCAACCATCTACGTTGCCTAAGATTAGATCATTTTGCTTGAACAAATGTTGAAAACTGCAATGATAAGTGAACACCTCACAAGATATGCCATACAAGTAATGTCTACAAATCTTCAATGCATGAACTATGGCAGCCAAATCCAAATCATGAACAGGGTAGTTATTCTAGTAGGGATTCAATTGCCGAGAAGCATAAGCAATCACTCTACCCTCCTACATCAATACACAACCAATCCCACTCTCAAAGCATCACAATACACTGTATAAGAACTTGAAGTTGATGGCAAGACCAATACTAGAGTTGTAGTCAAAGCTATCTTGAGCTTCTGACAGCTCTCCATGCACTCGTCTGACCATACAAATGGAGCACCCTTCTGTGTCAACTTGGTCAAGGGTGATGCTATAGAGGAAAATCCCTTAACTAACCATCAATAATAACCATCCAAACCAAGGAAGCCATGAATCTCTGTGGCTGAGGATGGTCTAGGCCAACTCTGAACCGCCTCTATCTTCTTCGGATCGGCCTGAATACCCTCGTTAGACACAACGTGTCCCAAGAAAGCCACTGAACCGAGCCAAAACTCACACTTGGAAAACTTTGGATAAAGTTTATCCTCCATCAATCTCTACAATACCACTCGCAAATGCTCTACATGCTCCTCCTAACTACGCGAATACACCCGAATATCATCAATGAAAACAATTAAGAACGAATCCAGATAAGGCAAAAATACACTATTTATCAAATGCATGAACACATCTGGGGCATTAGTCAGCCCAAAATACATAACAAGAAACTCATAGTGCCTATATCTAGTCCTGAAAGTAGTCTTAATAATATCTGAATCCCTGATCTTTAACTAGTGATAGCACAAACGAAGATCAATCTTGGAGAACACCCTCACTCCCTGAAGTTGGTCGAATAAATCATCATTGATTGTTCTTCAATGTTACTTTGTTCAATTTCCTATAGTCAATGCACATTCTCATGGTGTCATCCTTCTTCTTCACAAACAGAACCGGTGCACCCCACGATGATGCACTAGGCTGAATGAACCCCTTATCTAGGAGCTCCTGAAGTTGGTCCTTCAATTCTTTCAACTCTGCTAGTGCCATACGATATGGTGGGATGAAAATGGGATGAGTTCCTGGCACCAGGTCAATACCAAAATCAATGTCCCTGTCCGGCGGCATGCCCGGAGGTCTGCAAGAAATACATCGGGAAACTCCCTCACAACTGGAACGGAATCAATGCTAAGAGTCTCGGTTCCAACATCCCTCACAAATGCCAAATATGAAAGACAGCCCTTCCCAACCATACACCAGTCCTTTACGAATGAAATCACTTTACTAGGAACATATTCAGTCATACCACACCACTCGATCCTCGGTACACTCGATATAGCCAAAGTGATTGCCTTAGCATGAATAGCATTGTGAGCACGTGATTTTTGCCCCAATGAAAATAGTCCGAAAATAAATATACAAAAATGATTTTTGTGTGAAATTTGTTGATCATTGTGCATAAGTACTAGTGTTTGTTTTTATTTCTTGAAAATAAAATAAAAAATTAAAACAAAATACATTCTTGTATTAATTAGAAAACACCAAAAATATTAGATAATTACTTTTAATTCTAAAAATTAGAAAATCAAAAGAAAATACAAAATACAATAGATAATAAATACAGTGGTAATAAAATACAGGAAAAACAAAATATATACAATACAAGAAAAATACAAAAAAAATAATAAATAAAATACAATATGAAAATACAAAATATAAGGTATAATACAAAGAATAATACAAAATACAAAGTATTTGGGCCAAATTACAAAAATCACCAGCCCAATTAACACGTTACACAGACCTGGCCCAAAGGAAACACCGGCCTGCCTATACACAAACCAAACAACGTCGTTTAAAGAAGTCAAATCTGGACCGTTGCAAAGCTGAATCGAACGGACCAAAACAGATGGTTGTCTAATAATTAAAACGACGCCGTAAAGTTGAATTGATCACAACCGTTTATCTATATCATCCAACAGATGAAAGGAAGGCCTCACTTAAACCAAACGATGCTGTTAAGTTGAATCAATCAAAACCGTCCATCTCAATGATCCAACGGATAAGAGGAATGCCTCATTTAAATCATACAACACTATTTAATGGCTAGTGAATCCTGGCCATTCATTTGATCTGATCCAACGGCTGGCAGACCATCATTACAGTTCTGTTATATCTATACACCCTCCGTTACATTTTAACCACTATACACTTCACACCTTAATACCCCAAACCCTAACCGTCATACCCTTCTCCTTCCTCTCGACTTGGGCCACCGGAACCCTACCGGTGGCTCGTTTCTGGTCATCTTATCCGACCAGTTTTCATAACCCTGAACCTTCTCCTCCTCCTCTTTCACCCCATCATCTCAGTCCCGTCCAAAACCCTCTCCTCCCTCTCGAATCTTGAAAAATGGGTCGCTGGAACCCTAGCCAGCGACCACCACTCTTTGAATTAGCCTCAACTAGTAACACCCTAGAACCACCTTGAGCCCCACTTTCACCCTATCCAACCACCTTCCTTTGAATCTAAGCCTAGCCCTTCGAATATCAAAAAATATCCCGCCGGATCCCTACTCCAGCGAATACCCCCCAAACCAAAAACCACCCTAGTCAAACCACTAGTCTTTAAAACACCATTCTTTCACAACAAGCGAGACTCTAGGAGTCTGTTGGGAAGACTAATAGTCAAGAAAGGCTCAAGGCCTCCGGACAACCAGAAAATCAAGAAATCAGAAAGATAAATAAAGAAAAAGAAGGAAAAGAGAAGAAAGAAATAAAGAAAAAGAAAACCAACAGAAAGCTAAGTAGCACCAAACCATGTTTTTCTCTATTGTGCTTCGTGTTATTCTTTTATCTTCATTATTTGCTAGCCTGAACCTGTTGCATGTTCAAAAGTTTTTTTGTGTGTGCTTGAAATCGACTATATGCTTTCCTTTTCTGATCTAAGTCACTTGATTAAATCGCATGCTTTGTAGTCATTTAATGTTCTTGCTTGATAAATCTAATTTTCGATTGAATGTTTTGATTAATTGGATTCAACCATTATCAAATTGTTCCTCTGAGTCCAATCGAGTGTTTAGTCGTACTAGGGTTATATTTGCAACATTGCTTAAAATTGGCTATTATTGCTGTCACACCTCCTTTTTTCGTGTCCCAACTATTTACTACTACACCCCGGGAAGGGATATAATAATAGTAGGGAAGGAGTTTTTCCAATTAAAGGACATTCGTAACGAGATTTATTTATTAATTTTTTTAGAGTCGCCACTTGGGAACATAATGGTGTCCCAAGTCACCGGTTTAATCCCGAAGTGAGAAAATTATGACTCTGTTTAACAGTCTGCGAAACTAGAAATCTAAATAACGATTTCTCTTAACCCGGGAGAAGATGTTAGGCACTCCCGGATTCCGTGGTTCTAGCACGGTCGATCAACTGTCGTATTTGTTTTTATCTGGTTTGCTTATATGTTTCAATTTTCAAATGCTATTAATATTCCGCTTTGTTGATTTTTAGGACTTGCGACGTCACAAAAACACATTTCGAGTCACACCGTAACCAGTACACATGTGACTTTAATGCATTTCAGCTTCGCCGGGATTTGAGATTTGGGTCACATAAGATGTGCACCCGTATTAGGAATGTGATTTTATTTATCGTGCCTATAATATCTACGTCTTATTAGCTTTGGAAAAGACCGTGGAATTTGCTAAACGGTCCTTCCGAGTCTAGCATTTTATGTTGAAATCCATTTGGGGGCCCCGTGTATTTTCATTGTTTTCGGAACGAGGCTCATCCCTTATTTTTAAGGTTCAAACCTATTTGTATACTATGTTTTCTATTTTTATTTTTTCTTCCTAATTCACATATGTTTTTTGTGTTATATTTAAAATATAATGCTGGAGTCCAGGACATTATTCGTTATTGGGCCTGGACTCTAGACTGCTTAACAGTCCATTATTAAAGACAATTGGGCATCTGGAGCCCAATGTATACTACCGTTCCTATTCGAGAGCCCAGACGCCACATTAATCAGATCTGGGCATGTATGCATAGTTAAGCCTAGAATATACAAGCCAAAACAAACTAACATTTCAATAACAATATTTAAGAAAGTATTATTCAAATGACAGAGAAGTCAATAAAACCATATTATTTCAAAATATATCAAGTTACATTCTCGATTACTGCTAATTTCAGTATCTAACTACCAACTAAAACTCTAACACAATAATTTTGTATCAGTGATATTATACTATATGGCAGGTTTTGATATTGAAGTGATTCTTATGATACTAGCTTGCAGGATTATTTTGTTACTTAATTTAACTAGAGGAAAACAATGTTCTAATTTTAACCCATCATGCTTGAACTACTGAAAATCACCAAGTTTAAAAACGGATCTAAAGTTAATTATTATTCAGTAGACATAAACAATACTATAAACTGATTTATTTATACTCTTTAGGTTAACTATCCTAATTCAGAATTTAGCTAAAATAGATAAGTGCACGTTTATAAGTCGAGTTTTAGAATCATGCTTATTTATCTAAGTGTATTAAATTTATATTAACCTATTTTAGTTTTGAATTACGTGATAAGCTACTAACTACGTTTAACTACTACATTAACTACTCTACTCTAATCTAAATTGAATTCATGCAGTTGTTAATTTTACAACCATTCCTAATGAATTACAATAGATATAAGAATTACAGCTATAACAAAAATAGAAATATAAGTACAAATGGAAATTAACATGCATTTCATTCCTTCAAAGCACTTCAGTTACATAGTAGTGTACCTGATCAAATTGAGACAAAACAATGAGTTCTAGGGGAGTGAAGGAGAAGAGAATTAGCGATAGACAGCAACCAAGTATCAACAACAATGAAGGCAGATTAACATAACAACAAGTGCGATTTCAAAGCAGAAATTCCAGCGAAGTAAACCAAACAAGTAGAAGACCCAGTGAATTCAACCAAACAGATGAAGAACAACGAACAGAAGTCCAAAATATCACTTGAACCAGCAACAATGAAACAGTAGCAGTATTTCAGTGTATTTCAAAATCTGGACCAATGTCTAACTCTAACCCTAAAAAATGGAACCCCCCATTAAGACTTATTAGAAGCCTATTTATAGAGGCATTTTGGGGGGAGGGGGGGAATTTCAAATAAGTTAATTCTATTTCTCTCCCCTTATTCCTTTAAATTAATTACAGTATAGTCCATTAAATTTGTATCGAACTACCCTAGAACCTCTGCTAGAAAGTTCTGGGCAGTTCTATTGGGTTCCATTAGGCAGGTTTTACCCAATTACCCTCACTTGCTAAGGTTTATTACACAAATGCCTTTTAGCTCTACCTAATATACCTTTTATTATTCAAGTAATTTTAGAAAAACCACACACTAAAGTCATTTTTGTCCTCATATGATCTATTTAATCCACAATAATGCCATTTACCCTTCCCCTTTTACCCCTTGTATTTAATTGTTATTACCCGACCTGCCTTAGGTCTGGCAAAACTAGGGTTTCACTTATTCAACAAATAGCCAACCTAAACCATGTCTTTAAGTCTTAACCAGTTTCAAATTATAAACCTTTTCAACATTAGCCACATTTTTTACAAATAGCCATTAATCAGAATTCATTCTTAATTTGCAAACATAGCCCCACAAAAGATTTACACATATAACCTAAGTACATATAAGTACTCAGAAGTTCAGAAGAAACTAACATATAAATCAAATTGCAAATATAGCCAGATGCATATTATTTTGCACAAATAACCCCAATCACTAATTAACTTCCAATTAATCAGAACTTAGAGGAAAAATTTGATAATGGTTGAAAACTAAAACCCAATCGAGACAGAATATAATGAACAATCATACATAATTGGCTAATATAATATGATTCATAAGTAGCTAATATCAGAACCTAAGAACACTTAAATGATTTTAGGCAAATATGAAATAAAGTTCATAGCTAGTATGCACGAGTATGAATCAAAATATAGAACAGAGATAGAGTTGGGATTTAAGACATGCATAGGGATTCTTTAAGTTCTAATCAGAGAAACATGATAAGCACATAACAAAACAGGTTCAAAACATAAAAGAATCGAGTTTCAGAACACATGAAAACAACTACTAAAGAAAGGGTAGAGTACTTAGCTTTTATCAGGCTTTTTCATTTTTTTCTTCTTTTCTCTTCGATCTTTTCATTTTTCTTGATTTTTAAAGTTTCAGAGACTGTTGGTCTATGGGTGTTAGATCTTTTGAACGGGGCTTTGGGGTAAGGTTTTGAGAGTGGGAGAGGTAGTCTGGAGGCCTGGGGTAATGTTTTGGGAGTGGGTTTGTTTTTGGTACTCGCCGGAGTAGGGTTCCGGCGAGTGTTTTTCGATTATTCGAAGTGTTAGAGGCAGATTCGAAGGAAACCACCTAGGTGGGGTGGTAGATCATCTAAAGACGGTCAATGGGTGTTATTTTAGGGGTCTTGTTCATACTTTAGGGTGGTCGCCGGCTAGGGTTACGGCCATTGAATTTTCAAGAATAGGGACTGTTTAGGTTTTTGGTCTGGATTAATGGAGTTTTATGGTGGTTTGGAGGTGAGGAAGGTGTTTGGGGAGGTTGGCTTTGGTCGGAGACAGAGGCTGAGGTGGTCTCCGGTGATCTCCATGGGAGACAGTGGAAGGAAGATGGTGAAGGAAACCAAGGCGGCTAGGGTTTGATATGAATTGTATGTGTGTGTGTAATGAAGCGCCTGAAAGGGAGAAGGATAGATATATATATTAAAAATGTATTGTTGATCCACAGCCGTTGGATTGGAT
>JASVEL010013632.1:0-133961 GCA_032618575.1 Nicotiana noctiflora | reverse complement strand
GATTTATGAAAATGGTACTGCTATTCTATTAACTTGGCAGGGAATATGATCCAAAAAGGACAAGGTAATGTGAACTGATGATATCCAGTGGTATGGTGGTATTCTCTTGTTGGATCGACTATAATAACTGAGTCGTTGATGGCATAGTGAAATTTCTGAATGGCTGTTGTGGTATGAGTGGACACTTGATGTGCGTTATGTAATTGTACGGAGAAGTACGAAATTAGGCATGGTGATTCATGTGTTATATATGTGTTGGAGACTTGAAGTCCTCGTTAGTCCGCATATGCAGTGGTTGTATATCGTGTGCATCAGCACCGTTTTGTGAATTATTGGAAATCGGAAGCCTTAGAGGCTCTCTCTTAACTTGATAAGACGAATTCGGACTATGATACTTGATTGCTGACTAGTTGTCATGGGTCAGGTTGTCTAGACTAATGTGATATGGAATATGTCGGAAAATGGCACAAATTGCGTAGCAGAGAGCATCAGAGTATGCTCCAACAGAGTAGTTGTACCCAGGACCAGCGGACGGCTGGTAGGCATTGCTTTGTCAGTTGGACCTTAGTGGCGGATGTCAGGGAAGAGGTATCTACCATTGCTTCAGTTCCAATATTGAGAAACGTTGTCAGATGCGTTTCATGTGGCCGAGCTTGAGGCTATATGTATATATATGTTTGTTATAATGAGAAAATTCGACTCGATATGCATTTCCTTTCGCGAGATTTATGCGTGGATCGGGTGGCATGCCGCCACGGGTTATTTGGATCGGGTGGCACGCCACCACAGGTATGGTATCTGGATCGGGTGGCACGCCACCACGGGTATGTCATTGGAGCGGGTTGCACGCCGCAACAGAATATTGTGAAAATATAGTTAGTTATATGCTACCTGGTATACAATACTTCCTCGCTTATGAGGAAAATACCGTTTTGAGTATCGCTTGGCGAATGGCACATCGGTTGTGTCCTTTCAGGATTTAATAGCATACGTTAATTGTTTCACCGTGGGTGAGGTTGATTGCTTGGGTTCAAGACCTAGATCTGTGCGTGGCTAACCGTTTTGAGCTTAGTGGCTTGAGGTGCTTCATGAGTAATAATGTTGGGATAGAATCACGAATCACGGCAAGGCTACGTGATGTTATGACCTCTCGAGGAGGATTCAGGTACTCTATTTCTATAACGCGAGACGTGATCTCAGTTCTATGTTATGATGACATAGAGGAATTGAATTGCAGCTCTATTTGCTGGAGACAGTTGTCATAAATTGACCTGTCATGATTCGAGTGTGTGCAGACGTTTCTATTGGAGCCTATGTTGAGCTCGTTGTGGCTTAGGCCGGTGTTGAGGTGTCATATCACCAATGCGGTGTGTTATAATCAAAATGACTGTTGGAGTCATTAATGAATACGAGCATATTGGATCTTAACTTGTTAGAAAGCTAAAAATCGAGGTTTGGCTCCGAAGCCTATTGTGGTATCAGTTTTAAAAGGGAAATAGATTCACGAATGGTGGACCTGAGAGATGGGTTCGGTATATCGCGTGCTTCAGCTGCCGGGGGGCAGGATATGGAGGTGTTGGAATAAGACTCTATCTAATGAAAGAGGTTTTCACCTAGTATTTGGTGATTGTGGCCAGTTGTTGTGATTAGAGACTATCGTCTCGAGTGATTGGGTTGTTAATACATCATATGATCTCACCCGGAGTAGTGAATATGGGTTATTGCAGTGGATTCGAGTGTATCCTGAGTATAGGCATGGGATTAGCATTTGGCATATGATTTCAGAAAGTGCAATGTGATTTATGGTTCAGATGGTCTGTGAAATTTTGACTATATGGTGTTTTCGGACTTATGTGAGATAAGGTGACGTATGATCGCCCGAATATATACTTGGTAAGGTCATTCGGCTATTGGGTTGCTTCTAGTACAACTCTGAGTCCGCTCGAGGACGAGCGATTATTAAGTTGGGGAGAATGTAATGACCCGGCCCGTCATTACGGAAATTTACCACCCCTTCATGTTGCAATTACATGTTTTATACTTTTATATCAGTGTTAGAGCCTATCGGGTGAGTTAGGAGTGAATTGAATTGAAAATGAAGCAAATAGCATGTTTGAAGGAAGTTTGAATATAGAAAGTCAACCTAGAGTTGACTATCGAGTTAGAGTGCTCGGAATCGAATTCTGATGATTCGACTAGTTTCAAGGGATCATTTATGACTTAGGAGAGCAATCGGAATTGAATTTGGAGATATGCTGTAGAAATAGGCTTGAATTGGCTAAGGTTGAATTTTGGCGAAATCCGATCGATAGGTAATATTCTGATCCGGGGGTCGGAATGGAATTCCGACAGTTGCAATAGCTCCGTTACGTGATTTTGGATGTGCCTGCAAAATTTCAGTTCATTCGGACGTCGTTTGGTCGGGTTTTTGATGGAATGTGTAATTTGGAAGTTTTGAAGAAACTTAGGCTTGAATCCGTGTGTAATTGGTGATTTTGATGTTTAGGATGGTGTTCTTATGCTTGGAACAAGTTCGTATCGTGTTTTGGAGTATGTTGGTGGTTTTCGTTGGGGTCCCGGGGGCCTCGGGGTTAATCCGGACCATCATCCGGGCATTTTGAACTTGGGAAAGTGTGCTGTAAAGTGCAGATCTCTGGGCAGGATTTTAGCCTTCGCGTTCGCGAGGGCAAGGCCCGCGTTCGTGAAGGCCAGATAGGCCAATGCAACGTGTTCGCGTGAGAGTGGGCCGCGTTCGCGAAGGAGAAACAGGTGAAGCCTCGCGTTCGCGTGAGGAACTACGCGTTCGCGTAGAAGAAATCCGGTGGCTGGGGGAAATGAACTTCGCGGACGCGTGATAGGTCGTCGCGTTCGCGATGAAGTAATCGATCAGGCCATCGCGTTCGCGTGAGGGACATCGCGAACGCGTAGAGTTAAAGTCCCAGGCAGTGAGTTTAATTGCAGAACAGAGGGCTCGCGGGTTTCACACCCCAAAACACCATTTTTGAGCCCTAGAGAGAAGAAATCACGGGAAAACGCTGGGAAATCATCGGGTATTCATCTTGACTCAAAAACATCATTTTATGATAGAATTAACATCAATCTTCATGAATTTGGGTAGAAATTGTGAAGGAATGTGGCCTAGATATTGAAAACGAATATTTGGGTTTTGAAAGGCTAATCGAACTCCGATTTTGGTAAGTTTTATATGTATGGACTAGTGGCGAGACGAGGATTCTAGAAATATGAGTTTTGAAATTTTTCGAGATGTGGGCCCGGGGCTCAGGTTTTGCAATTTCGTGATTTCTGATATTTTTCGAGTTCTTTCGATTGGGTGATGTTCCATTAGCCTATTTTGATATATTTGTGCTGATTTGTGCTAGTTTTGACGTACGTGGATGCCGGTTCTAGGAGCTAAGGCGTCGCGGGCATGAGCTTTCGTCGGTTCGAGGTGGGTAATACTTGTAAATGATGTCCTGAGGGTTGGTAAACCCCGGACTTGCACATCTTAGTGCTGTGTTGAGGTGACTTGCACGCCGGATAACGGGCACCACGTAATAGAGCACCATTGGGGATCGTGACTTGGTCCGTCCCGCGTAATAAATAATAACACCTAGTTGTTGAACTGAATTGGACTAATTATCATGTTTGGGCTTCATGCCAATTATTTGAATCCTTCAGGGATTGGTATCACTGTCTTAATAACACTGTGCATATTTTATTCTAAATTTAAGGTTTAAAATGGTATTTTGCTAATCGGTATTTTTATAAGGTTATGAAAAACTTGAACAAGGTCTTAATAACATTTTTAGCTGTGAGCTGATATGATATTGTTGCCGTAGGGCTTTCTTGATTATTTGTTAGACTGATTGGGCCGAGGACCATATGTTAGGGCATGACATTTCATGTGAGCATATGCATACACATGCATGGATCGGATTGCACGCCGCAGTGGTATACGGATCGGGCTGCGCGCTGCAGCAGGTGTGATATTAATATTGTGCTTGGGCTGTAGGAGCCCCTCCGGAGTCTGAACCCCCACGGTGAGCACGGGTACCCAAATTGGATCGGGCTACACGCCGTAGCGGTCATATGCATTGCATGGCATACATACATTGGTTTACGTGTACTACGTGGCATAACATTTAGCACTCATACATTACGGCACACATGCATTAGTTGCCTTATTGACCGGATCTCCTGGTGCAAATTGATAAGGAGTGCTGAGCCCGAGAGGCTGATTTGAGTGCGGACTTACACTGCTTGAGATTGTATCCAGGTATTTGTATATTATTATGAAAGAATGTAGCTAAAAATTGAGATTTCTAAATAATCTACTCACATATGTTTGAAAGGAATAAAAAGATAGTTCTGTATTGTGTAGCATGAGATAGTGCCTATCGTGGTTTTCTTCCCTTCAGCATTATTTACTTTTATTACTTCTGAGTTGGAAGTACTCACACCCGACTCCCTGCACCTTGTGTGCAGATCCAGGTACATCACAGTGGAGCTGATTCTATTGCGGCTCGGGAGTGCTTTTGGACAGTCGAGGTAGTTGCCAGCGTTCGCAGGACCTGATTCTCCGGTTTGTCTATATTTTTGTTCTGACCATCCCACACTTGTGCTCAGTTATATTCACTATTTACACTTTGTATACTCTGTAGAGGCTCATGACTCTTGACCCTTCGGTCTATGGGAGTTGGCACATGTTGGGACTTGGTTCCCTGTCTTTAATATATCTATTACTGTTGTGCTTAAATTGGATAAAGTGAGCTCGTGGCTCCGTGATTATTGTTGATTGGTCGGGCTGGTCTAGCAGTGTGCTGGGCGCCATCACGACCGGATTTGGGGTCGTGACAAGCTTATAGTTATTTTTTGAAGTAAATGCGTGTTTCGTAAAAAATAAATTTTTACTTGTTTTTACACGCTTATCCATGTGTCCGATTATTTTTACCAAGACAACCTTAGTACTTTTTTGGAGGTATTAAATAGCTGTTTTTAGAAAAATAACCAGCTCGTCCCCTCCGTCACTTTTTATTATTTTGTCTTTTGTACGCCCGTTTTGTCATGTATTGTTTCTTCGACGAGATACCTGAGTAAACCTTCTAGAGTCTAGACTTACTCCCTGAGAAGTTTGTCTGTTGTCTTACCCAAAAGTCTTCTTGGTGTCATTTCTTTAAATTTAGATCAGGATTTGACCTCATAATTTTATTTATCTAGGTACGATGTGGATTCAGTTAGTGGGAGACCTAACAAGAGGCCGAGAGATAAAGAGCACTTTCCATTTAAGATTGTCGATAAAATGCCTAGTTTATTCAAGCGATGGTGGAACAACATGGATGGGTTTGGGCAAGGAAAGATCAAGGATTATTTGAAAAAATTGGTAAACATTATGGAGATTGAGCCCAAATGAGAACTCATCGAGGCTTTGGTTTATTTTGGGACACGAAGAATAATGTGTTTTGTCTCACTGGGTTTGAAATGACTCCTACCTTGGAGGAATTCATTGAATACACAAATCTGGAGCATAAGAGTCGAACAACGAGACTTTTGGCTCCTAGGAATGTCACTGCTACCAAGTTCCTTGAGCGGTTGTGGGTCAGCCACACCGTGATAGAACATGTGGCGCAAGGGCAGGTCCACCTAGATTTATTGTATGACAGGTACAAACATGAAAATGGGTTCTGAGAATATGGGATGAAGTTGGTTAAAACATAGAACCAACACACATGGCGAGGCCATGGATGGAAAGCATTCATTGTAGCTTTCTTGGGGTGTATGGTCTTCCCGAGAGAGGACCGGAAGATCAACATTCAGTTTTCTGGGATAGTCACAACTATGATGAAAGGAAATGATTCGTTCATTCTTCCTACGGTTTTAGTAGATATCTTTAGTGCCTTGACTAGGTGCTAGGAAGGAAAAGGTTTCTTTGAAGGTTGCGACCTCCTGCTCCAGATTTGGTTCATGGACATATTTTCCGTCGTCCTTATCAGGTAGACTACCGTACTTGTTGGGGTAATCATGTTCACCAGTATAATGCTAGATTTAAGAGTGATCTGGAGATTCGCAGTTTTCTAGAATGTGTCCAAGATTAGAGGGAGTATTTTCGCTCCTTAACAGATGATCAAATTACATGGAATTATCCTTGGTTCACCGTAGAGTATGTCATCTATAAGTCATCTTGCCATCCATTTCTGATCTTGATGGGGCTTCAGGGTTATCATCCATTTGCTCCCATGAGAGTCCTACGTCATTTGGGTCACATATAGTTTCCCCGGTAGAGACTATGAAAAACTTTATCTAGGAAGCAACATAAGAGGATCGTATTCGTGAAGCTTATGCTCAATGTGTTTGGAATGACACTAAGATACTCGAGCGTGGCACCATAGTGGTAGATCGAGAACATGGTAAGCTGAATCCTTCTTATCTGTAGTGTTCTATAATCAAGATTCTCTCGCAGATATGCCAGTGACCATCATGAAGAGCACTACAGAGTGGGTGGCTGAGATTCGAAATAAAGTTGGGCTGGCTGCGAAAGAGATGAAAAGGGGTTATGAATCTGCCTTTGACGCACTACAAGAAGAGCTCAGCATCGTTAAATTAGATAGGGATCTGCTATATGATTCTTTTGTGAAAGAGAAAGCTTAATGGTCATGAAAGAAGCAAGCACTCAGAGCCCGAATTTGAAAAAAGAACATAGTCACAACTGCTTAACACAAGAAGAGAGGGAAGCCCAATTCAGGGTAGTCTGTGATCATGAACGTATGAGTTACGATCCACTAATCAAAGGTTTAAGGGATCAGTTAGAGGTAATTGAATTAAGTAAGGAGCTCTAGATCACTGAGTTTGAAATAGAAAAAAACCACTACAAAAAGTAATCAATCGGTTAGAGGGAGAGTCACTATAAGTTCGGCGCCAAACAGATATGGCCTTGGAGTATTAACATGATGCGTTGGATCTAGTTGAAACTCGTGGTCAGTAAAATCAAGAGTTACACAAGGGGAAGATCCTTGAGGTAGCCACATATACCTCCCGAGCTTGCCGGAGTTCCCAGGGAATGACGCCCGAGCGATTTGCAAAAGTATCATTGAACGTCCCCTATCACATATCTGTAGATTTGGATAGGATATACCATGAGTTGGGGTTAACCGAAGGAATAAGCTCCATGACTACACTAATGCTAGTGGATTCTCCTAAAGAATTTTAGATCTTTTTTTAGCAGGCAATCGACTTTGACATTTCCTTTGTGGTCGTTGAGTCTGTAAGAGTCTTTTGTTGTTTTGAGTCATGTTACTTTTCTTTTTATCTTAAAAAGTCTATTTGAGTCAAATCTGGTCTATTTTAAATGTTTATCCTTATGTAATTCTTGTTTTTGAGTCTTGTATAAATAAAATTGAAAATCAATGAAAAAGATTTTGTTTTAGAAAACTTCAAAAATGAACCAAAAAGGTATTTGATTTGTAAAAAACCCAAATGGCCATGCCCTTGAACTATGTAATGATTTGATAAATGCAGCAACATGATACATAAGCAACCCCCCAAAGCTCCGATCAAAATATTATTCAACGACTCTAAAATGAGGGATAAAAATGAGGCGAGTGAAAGGAAAAACAAAAAAAGAAGTAAGAGAAGGAAATAAGAGCATCAATAAGCAATAACTTGATAAGCCGGAATGAAACATAAAGCCTTCTAAAAGCATGTTACATATGGTGATAATATTAGGAGCATATCATATTTATGTGTGATTCTGATATGTACAATGCTTAACTGTAACACGTTTGTTTTCCCTAATATAGTAAGCTTAAGGTGGTTGGTTTTTAGTGAAACTGGCAACACATCATTACTTCATAAGATCTAAGGGAACAGTGATAATGGATAATAATTATGAAATCGAGTTGGATTTGGGTCACATAAATGCGCACCTGTATTTGAGAATGTAATATTATTATAAGTCGCGTCTAAAGTTCCTACGTCTTGATTAACTTTTGGAAAGACCGTAAAATTCGCTAAATGATCCTTCCGAGTCTAAAACTTTTTATAATAATTGATTGAGGGCCCCGCAATTGTGTATTTAATGCGGCGAGGCTCATCCCACTTTTATTAAACGTCCTACCTAAGTAACTAAATTTTCTATTTATTTGTATCTAATGATTGACTAATTCACGAGTATAAGTTCAAATACCGAATTCAAGTTCGAGTTCAAGTAAGAAGGGCGAAATTGTATAGCTTGGATCTCGCTATTTACTTCAAAGTCCAATATCATATTTACCAATTAATTTATATATTTCGGTGCTTTTTATTTTTAAATTGTCACTATGCTTGACTCTTTACTCTCTTTTTTAAAATATGCTTCAGTGGTCTTTTCTTTTTGGGCTTAAATTTGAATCCAATATAAAGGAATTGTATGAAACTTTAACTACATGACCCAATTGTATCTGCAAGTTACTAAGGCTCCGGTTACAATTACACTGATGTATTGCTAACAATAGCCAATACTGCAAATGAACTAACTAAAACTATTTATTAACTTTGTTCTTTTAACAGTTTACGCCTAGAGTGACTATTCTAGTTATTTAAAGCTTAGTCCAAATCGCCAGTTTTGTTCTTTTTCTAATATATTCAAGGAGCTGTAAGACCCTATTTATTTCATTACACACTCTTTATTTATTGTCAAAAGTATCGTCAAAGACACTAATAAACGAGGATGAAGCTTTGCTGTCACTTATTATAATACTCAATGTGTTTTGTAATTCTAGCCTACTGCACTTAGAACACGAGCTCTTCGTGAGAATTTTAACATAATCTGTGCTTTGACTCTAATTTCATTACAAACTAAAGTTAATCTAGCTAAATATGACAGAGCTAAAACAATAACAGAAATAGAAGTCCTAGGCTAATTAACTAGCTATTACAGCCCAGGATTTCATCAGTCCAGTTATTCCAGTTACATGTCAAAATAAAACTATAAGAAGGTTGAAACTAAAATGTTCAATTAACTTGACTTTAGCCTTTCAATTAAGCATACTACAAAAATATTAAATGAATATTTCGAGCTACACGGCAATAACAGGAATATGTATAACTCTTCAAACTGCAGTTTCAGCATTTAATTTCAGATCAGAGTTTACATAATCTCTCTAGTTCAGAGATGAACAGAAGAAGTAGAACAGATCTATTAGATCTAGCAAATACAGCAACAAAATGTGATTCAGCCACAGTTTTAGCAACAACAATCACAACAACAGCAGATGAGTTTAAGCGGCAGTGATCAACTCAAATCCAACCCAGACATATAGTTTTTTAGCAAAATCAGACTAGAACAGCTTTTAAAATCCTCAAATCCAATAGCTCTAAACCAAATCAGTTGAAATTCATCCGCAGATTTCTAATTCACATTTAAAACTTAGTCTACTTTGATAGCAACTTGTTTTGATTGATTTTCTGATTGATTTTTTGATTGTTTTTGGATTTTGATTTGAATTTGAAATGTAGAAAGAAGAAAAAAAGATCTGAAATGTAAATTTCAGATCTGAAACTTAGCAAGTATTTTTTTGTGATTTTTCTGGGGTTTTAAAGCTTATAGGGTTCAAAAGTCTACAAGGTTCAAAAAATCTTCTGAACAAAAAGAAATCTACAGAGGTCTAAAATCTGGAGGAAGCTAAAATCTGGAAGAGAGACCCTTAATCATGTAGAATCACTGCTTATTTATAGGCAGAAAATGGAAGGGAATTTTAAAAATAATAATTATCTAAGAATCCCTCATTTTTCAGCTTATTGGACGGATCACTACATTTAATTATTTAAAGTTTACACTAGAACCCCATCTAGAATGTATATTCTCGCCGGTTTGTTCAGGGTTTCTCGTCTATTGCTTCACCGTTGACTAAGTTGACACAGAAGAATGCTCCATTTGTGTTGTCTGATGAATGTGAGGAGAGCTTTCAGAAGCTCAAGGAGGCTTTGACCACCGCTCCAGTACTTGTGTTACCATCGGCCTCGGGGTCATATACGGTGTATTGTGATGCTTCTAGAGTTGGACTTGGTTGTGTGTTGATGCAGGAGGGTAGAGTTATTGCATATGCTTCTCGTCAGCTAAAGCCCCACGAGAAGAACTACCCTGTTCATGATTTGGAGTTAGCTGCTATTGTTCATGCCTTGAAGATTTGGAGGCATTACCTATATGGTGTATCTTGTGATGTATATACAGACCACCGCAGCCTTCAGCATTTGTTTAAGCAGAAAGATCTAAATTTGCGGCAACGGAGATGGCTTGAATTGCTTAAAGACTATGATATTACTATCTTGTACCATCCCGGAAAAGCCAATGTAGTGGCTGATGCATTGAGCCGGAAGGCTATTAGTATGGGCGGTTTGGCGTATATTCCAGTTGGGGAGAGACCCCTAGCAGTTGATGTTCAGGCGTTAGCTAATCAGATGGTGAGGCTGGATATTTCTGAGCCCAATCGGGTGATGGCTTGTGTAGTAGCTCGTTCTTCTTTATATGATCGTATTCGAGAGCGCCAGTATGATGATCCACACTTACTTGTCCATAAGGACAGAGTTCGGCATGATGATGCCAGAGAAGTCACTATTGATAGTGATGGTGTATTGCGGATGCAGGGTCGGATATGCGTGCCCAATGTTGATGGCCTTCATGAGTTGATATTGGAGGATGCCCACAGCTCGCGGTATTCTATTCATCCAGGAGCCGCAAAGATGTACCAGGATTTGAAGCAGCATTACTGGTGGAGAAAGATAAAGAAAGATATTGTAAGCCATGTGGCTCGGTGTTTAAACTGTCAGCAGGTCAAGTATGAGCATCAGAGACCTGGTGGGGTATTCCAGCGTATTGATATTCCTGAGTGGAAGTGGGAAAGGATAACTATGGACTTTGTTAGTGGACTCCCTCGGACAGCGAGGAAGTTTGATTCAGTCTGGGTGGTGGTGGATAGGTTGACTAAGTCGGCTCACTTCATCCCAGTGTGTACTACCTATACCTCAGAGCGGTTGGCAGAGATATTCATCCGTGAGATAGTGAGATTGCATGGAGTTCCCATTTCTATTATATCGGATAGAGGTACCCAGTTCACTTCTCAGTTCTGGAGGACATTTCAGCGAGAGTTGGGTTCACGGGTAGAGCTGAGCACAGCATTTCATCCACAGACGGATGGGCAGTCTGAGCGTACTATTCAGATATTGGAGGACTTGCGTGCTTGTGTCATTGATTTTGGTGGTTCATGGGCTGATTATTTGCCTCTTGCGGAGTTTGCTTATAATAATAGCTATCAGTCCAGCATTTAGATGGCACCGTATGAAGCTTTATATGGGAGGCGGTGTAGGTCTCCAGTCGGTTGGTTCGAGCCCGGCGAGGCTAGGTTGTTGGGGACAGAGTTAGTCCAAGATGCCTTAGACAAGGTGAAGGTGATTCAGGAAAGACTTCGCACAGCTCAGTCGCGTCAGAAGAGTTATGCGGACCGGAAGGTCCGAGATGTGTCTTATTCAGGTAGGTGAGAAGGTGTTGCTGAAGGTTTCGCCTATGAAGGGTGTTATGAGGTTTGGAAAGAAATGGAAGTTGAGCCTAAGGTTTATTGGACATTTTGAGGTGCTTAGGAAAGTTGGGGAGGTGGCCTATATGCTTGCTTTGCCACCCAGTTTGTCGGGAGTTCACCCGGTGTTCCATGTATCTATGCTCCGGAAGTATGTCGGAGACCCGTCTCATGTGTTAGATTTCAGCACGATACAGCTAGATGAGGATTTGACTTATGATGTGGAACCAATAGCCATTTTGGGTTGTCAGGTTCGTAAGCTGAGATCCAAGGACATAGCTTCAGTGAAAGTGCAGTGGAGAGGTCGTCCCGTGGAGGAAGCAACTTGGGAGACCGAGCAGGAGATGCAGAGCAGATATCCTCACTTGTTTGATGCTCCAGGTATGTTTCTTAACCCGCTCACGGACGAGCATTTGTTTAAGTTGGGGAGAATGTAATGACCCGGCCCGTCGTTACGGGAATTACCACCCCGTTACCTTGCATTTATATATCTTATGCTTTTAAATCAGTATTAGAATATATCGGGTGAGTTAGGAGTGATTTGGGTTAAAAATGAAGCAAATAGCATGTTTGAAGGAAGCTTGAATATGGGAAGTCAACCAAGAGTTGACTATTGAGTTAGAGTGCTTGGAACCGGATTCCGATGATTCGAATAGTTTCGGGGGATCATTTATAACTTAGAAGAGCAATCGGAATTGAATTCGGAGGTCCGGTGTAGATTTAGGCTTGAATTGGCGAAGGTTGAATTTTGACGAAAACCGGATGGTAGGTGAGATTTTGATCTGGGGGTCGGAATGGAATTCCGATAATTTCTGTAGCTTCATTATGTGATTTTGGATATGTCTGCAAATTTTCAGGTCATTCGGACATCGTTTGATCGGGTTTTGGATCGAATGTTAGTTTTGAAAGTTTTGAAGAAACTTAGGCTTGAATCTCTGTGTAAATGGTGATTTTGATGTTTAGGATGGTGTTTTTGTGATTGGAACAAGTCCGTATCATGTTTTGGAGTATGTAGGTGGTTTTCGTTGGGGTCCCGGGGACCTCGGGATGATTTCGGACCATCAACCGGGCATTTGAGACTTGACAAAATCTGCAGAAAATTGCAGGTTTCTGCCCAGATATTTAGACCTTTGCGTTCGCGTGACATGGGTCGCGTTCGCGAAGGTCAGACGGATCAAGCATCGCGTTCGCGATCAGGCGCGTCGCGTTCGCGTAGGCCAGGAGCCTTGTGCTTCGCGATCGCGTTCCTGAGGTCGCGTTCGCGTAGGTCAGTTGGAGTGGACCATCGCGTTCGCGTGGCTGGCAGTCGCGAACGCGTAGAAGGATTTTGGGCGACTGGGAATTTTGTTCATCATGAACGAGTGGTGTTGTTCGCGTTCGCGTAGGGTAAGCCAAAGTTGAGCTTCGCGAACGCGTGGTAGGCGTCGCGTTCGCGAAGAGTAAAAGGGAACTGGGCATCGCGAATGCGTGTAAGCTCACGCGAACGCGTAGGTATAAATGTTCTGGCAGTGAATTTATATCACAGAACGGATGGCTTACGGGTTTACACCCCCAAAATACAATTTTGAGCCCTAGAGAGAAGAAAACTCGAGGAAATCACTGAGAAGTCATTGGGTATTCGTCGGAGGTAAGATTCTTAACTCAAAAACATCATTTTATGGTAGAATTAACATCAATCTTCATGAAATTGGGTAGAAATCTTGAAGAAATGTGGCCTAGATATTGAAAACGGGATTTTGAGTTTTGGGAGGCCATTTGAACTCCGATTTCCATAAAGTTTATATGCACGGACTCGTGGCGAGATGAGGGTCGCGTTGGTACTAATTTTGGAATTTTCCGAGCAGTAGGCTCGGGGTCGGGTTTTACCAACTTGGTGTATTTATGCGAATTTCATGTAAATTGAAATGGGTTATGATTCTTTGACCCGTACTTGATATAATTATTGTGGTTTGACTAGATTCTATGCACAAGGGAGCTAAATTCAAAGGAAAAGGCATCGCGGACGAGTCTACGACCGGCTAGAGGTGAGTAGTTTGTGTATATGGTAGCCTTGAGGGTTCGAAACCCCGGCTTAGCACATTGTGACACTAGTAGGGCGTGGCTCGCACACCGTGGCAGGTGCGGGATTGATTGTGATTGGGGATTGAGACTTGGTCCATCCCAAAAATGAATAATATGTTATTAGTGTTGGAAATACACTGTATTTGATATATTTGTGGGCTTGTAAGCCTTGTTTGGGGCCTTGTGCCGACCTGTAGCGTCCTTAGAGGACAATATTTATGTGATAGCTATATTTGCTTAAATTACTAATCTTAGTCCTGGAAATTGAAATCACACTATTGAAATGAAGTCGCCGGTTTTTTTCAAATTAAATAAAAATTAAGTATTTTTCATAAATTATGAACTGGAAATTGGAAATTAAGAAGAATGAACTGTTTTTGTGACTTATTTGATTTATGTGGACTGAGGATGGATCGGGCTGCACGCCGCAGTGGTTGATATGAGGATCGGGCTGCACGCCGCAGCAGTATTGCGCTTGGGCTGTAGGAGCCCCTCCGGAGTCTGTACACACCCCCGGTGAGCGCCGTCGACGTTAAATTGGATCGGGCTACACGCCGTAGCGGTTATGTGCATTGCATTGCATCTTTATTTGTTGAATTACTCTGTGGTAGGCTGTATTGTATTATTGATGCTAGTTCGTAGGAGATTCGAACTATTTTTTAGCTTCATTATGTGGTATTCTGTGGATTTCTTATTTTCAGCTACTTGTATATATTTATTACTCACTGAGTACTTAGTAGTTACCCCTACTCCCTGCACCTTTTGTGTGCAGACTTAGGTACTCAGGAGCAGTTGACAGGCATTTCCAGCGATTGCAGTGTCATATCGAGTTGCTGAGGTAGCTGCCTACGTTCGCAGAACCTAGCTTCTCCTCTCCTTTCCAGTTGTTATTTGTATTTGTATTCGGACTTGAGTATTTCTATATAGTACTCTCTATTCCTGTTGGGTTTTGTTAGAGGCTCTAGACTTATGACTCCGGATCTTTGGGAGTGTCAGTATTTTGATTATTATTATTATTATTGGAGTTCTTAAACTCATATATTCTTCTTGGGTTGTCCATTTGGAACTAGTATTCGACGTAATCAGAAATTGTTGGTCTGGCTGGCCTAGCTTGATTGTTGAGCGCCATCACGACCGGATTTGGGTCGTGACAGCATCACCCTTGGTGCTTTTACTCTCATCCTCACCAAGTAATCAAATAAAAGTACACGGCATCACCTTTCATGCTTTTACTCTTATCCTTACCAAATAAGCAAATAAAAGTGCACGGTATCACCCTTCGTGCTTTTACTCTCATCCTTACATTCATGGAACGACATGATCCTCCGTGCATGATTTAATCAACAATGGCACGAAATGTTCCTTCGTGAATAAATAGTAAAACAGGGCACGGAATGATCCTTTGCGCATAAATAGTAAAACATGGCACGGAATGATCCTTTGTGCGAATATAATTAAAAATGGCACAGCATCACTCTTCGTGCTTTATCACTCTTCCTCACCCAAACAACAATCACAATCAACGGGTAAGAAGAATGAGATAAACAACAAGTACCATCCCGGCAAGGGAACAATAACAACTACACAACAAGGTCCCGGCAAGGAAACAATACACAACCTTCACAACCTGGCAAGGGCTCAATAATATAACTTAGGAAAGTTCCACATAAGATCACAACATGAATCAACAAACAACTCACGGTCATGCTGGACTTCGGGGTATAGATGCTCGTCACCAAGCCTACACACCGCACTCTATCATTTAGCAATTAGCAAGTTATTATACTCTCTCCTATTCCCTCAAGTTAGGATAGATCAAACAATTACCTTAAAGCCTTGAAGTCCGCTTAAACTCCTACTTCCCCATTAAAATCTTTGTTTTGAAATTAAAACTATATTTAAAGATGTTAAGGAGTAGAAAAAATACAGTGGAAGTCACTTACCAATTGTTTTGAAGAAGAATAATTATTTGGAAAATCGCCTCTTATGCTTTGGGTTTTGAAAAAGTGTAAAATAGCTGAAGATCTTGGTTTATATGTACTTTTTAGGAAGCCGGCGCGGACCGTATAAAAATGCCATGCGGCCGCGCCTAAAAAGGGAAGAAAAATGCACTCGCTGAACCTACCCAGCGCGGACCGCACTATTTTGGTGCGCGGCCGCGCTGGTCAAACGCGACCCCTCGGAATCTGGCCACGCGGACCGCATATAATTACATTGCGGCCGCTTGGTACCCAGCCCGGACCGCTCTGTTTTGGTGCGCGGCCGCGCTGGTTGAACTTAAACCTACGCCTTCTCTGAACCAGTCCGCGCGGACCGCACAGCAATGTATTGCGGCCGCGTGAGACATGTTGTACTAAGATGTTTGATATTTTTAAGCTAAGGCCTCCCGAGACCTACTCAAAACTCACCCGAGCCCTTGGGGCTCCAAACCAATTATACTCATTGACTTAAAAACCATCATACGAACTCGGTCGAGCGATCAGCTAGCTAATATAAAATCGTTTTCATAGAATCAAGCCTCAAATTCATGATTTCTTGTTTTAAACTTCGTAAACTTTCAAACTTGGAACTCCTAGTTCAAAATACGTCAAATGACGTCTAACTTTGACCAAACTTTACCGGAAGCGTTTAAACAATATATAAGACTTGTACCGGGCGTCGGAACCAAAATACGAGCCCGATACCATAGCCTTTAATCAATTTTCATTGGCATTTTCCTTAATAATTTCAGAAAAAATAATTTAACAGAAATTCATATCTCGGGTTCTAGGCCTCAGAATTCAACTCCGGGCACATGCCCGAGTCTCATATTTTTCTACGGACTTTCCGGGACCGTCCAAACTAGGGTCCTGGTCCGTTTACCAAAAATGTTGACCAAAGTTAACTATATCAATATTAATATCAAAATTCTTTAAATTTTTTTTTATAGAATTCACATATTCTAACACAAAAATTTTCTGTCTAACGCGCCCGGACTACGCACGTAAATTGAGGCAATATAAAGATGAGGTTATTAAAGCCTCGAAAGCACGAAACAGATGAGAAAAGCAAGTGATCACCCTTTCGGTCGTCACAAAAATAAATTGGCCTGTCGATTTGAAAGTAATTGTGTTCGCTAGCCCAAAAAAATATATAATATGTATATAACACACGTATATACAAAATTATCTACTTTTCGGTTACCAATTTTAAGAGCGGGAAAATATACACAGTTTATTCACAAGTTGTCACCTCAAGGATAAAGTACTTTTCGTTTTTTTCATCGGGAAATCGGAAAAGACAGCGCCCCGGTTTTACCCGTACACGGGTGTAAAATATTTTTTTATCCATTATCGAGCTTATGCTCTTTAATGCTAAATTATCCATTTACATGAACTATTTTTCTTATGATTTTAATTGGTCGTACTGATATTGTCTCTTTTCGTCTTCTTGAGCCAATGGTCTTTCAGAAACAGTCTCTCTACTCTCTCAAAGTAAGGGTAAGGTGTGCGTACACATTACCTCGCCAGACCCCACTAGTAAAATTTTATTGGTTCGTTGTTGTAACTTAACCTATATGTTAAATTGGGGAAAAATACAAAGTTGGTCGATCGACCGAAACTAATTAAATTCACTATTTAAAAGTGTCTCTATATATATATATATATATATATATATATATATATATATATATATATATATATATATATATATATATATATTTATTTATTTATTTTTCGACTACTGTATCAGAGAGCGACTGAATATATACAGCTTAGCCCCAAGCTGTCGCCTCAAGGATAAAGTAGATTGTTCAAGAATTCTGTCATCTTCTCTTAATCACTGGGTGCATATATGAAACCTGACGTGTAAGAGAATATTTTTTACCATTTATATCAAGAAATTATGGATATGTTTTTGTAGTAGTTGGCAGTTGTTCTATGTCTTATCATACATTAAACAAAAAGAGGTTCTAAAAGAGCGACTTTAGTTTAGTATAGCTTCGAAATGTCCCCAAAAGAGAAAAAAATCTAAAGAAGGGGTTTTTATTCTCTAACATTTTAGAAAATATATTTTGGGTGTTTGAACGCGAGCCTTAGAATAATGATAAAGTTGATTTTGTATGACCTATAATAAGTCACAGATTCGAGCCTTGAAAGCAGTCAATAATACTTGGATTAAAATAGACAATCTATATAAGACCTCTTGAAATGTGACCCTTTCCCGAACTATGTATGAATGCACACTACTTTTTGCACCTAAATGCCTCGTTTTTAGGGGTTATGTGTTGTTTTCGTGTGGATAAATTTGAAAAGGAAGAGCATAAATTCAAACCTAAAAAGGTAACTATGAATGTGATTTAACCAAAAGTTAACATTAGATAGAAAGAGAAGACTGAAAATGAACGAGCATCTCTTTTGTTTTCTAGGTCACAAGAATATAACATGTGTTTGGCTCAAAAGTTGTTTAGCACTTTTTAAGCAAATCATTCGATAAAGATGAAGGGGTAAATCCTAGTTAAAGATAATTAACTCTAGATTCAAGATTAGTTGGGGAAGTAGAAAAGCATAATCAAATATAATGTTGATGGCAATTATGTTCAGATTTAATAGCATAAATAAAGATGCATTAAATAATAAAAATATGAGTAAAGGTGTCACGACCCTAGTTCACTAATCGTGAACATGTCGTGATGGCACCCGGTCCCCACGACTAGGTAAGCCTAACACGTTGCGGAATATACAAGCTATGAATACTTAAATAAGAAACAGCGGAAAGATAGCATAAAAAGATATGTAATCCGTGCCGCTTGGCACATACATCCGTCAACACAATGTATGAAATGCTACCAAGATCCGGAATCCCACGGATAACATAGACTAAAAGAGAATATACAATTGTGGCTCTATGTGTGAAGAGTATCTAACAACGAAATGAAGGAAAATGTCAACTAATACTATCAGAATAGACGGAAAGCCTCCGGATCCGCGGACGTAGCAGATCATACCTCGAGGTCTCCCAAAAAGCTGCTGAATCACCTAGTATGAGCCTGTTCTGATGTACCTGGATCTGCATAACAAAAGTGTGCAGAAGAGTAGCATGAGTACACCACGGTGGTACTCGGTAAGTGCCAAGCCTAACCTCGATGGAGTAGTGACGAGGAAGGTCAGGGCCCTACTGAGAGAAATAATAATATAATGATGATAACAATAATAAGCAGTTTAAATGATAATAATTCCGAAATAACGAAAATAAAATGATTACTGCAACCGTCTACAATTAAGCTAACAACATGTAACCAATCTCAATTAAACAAGTCCAGGACCTGTGGGAATTGAACCCACAATCGCATTGACAGTACCCATGGGTCTCCGGGAATCGAACCCGTAGCCCATGTCTCTGTAAATCTCAGGATATCCGGGAATCGAACCGCAGTCCGGATCTCAATAAATCTCAAGATCTCCGGGAATCGAACTCGCAGTCCACATCTCAATAAATCTCAGGATCTCCGGGAATCGAACCCGCAGTCCACATCTCAATAAATCTCAGTATCTCTGGGAATCGAACCCGCAGTCCACAGCAATATCACTTCGGGTCTCTGGGAATCGAACCCACAGCCCTGGGATCTTCGGGAATTGAACCCGCAGTCCACAAACACAGCAAGTAAAGGAATACACAGAGAGAATATAATATGCTTAACTATAACTTCACCGATAAATAGTGCCAATAATTATCAAGAAGCTCAAGTAAGATAATTTGGCAACTAGACAGTTAATTACTACCTAATCATGCTTTTCCAACTACTACCGGGTAAGAATATCGAATTAACAGCTAAAAGTAGAAATATCACTCATCGAACATTTTAAGTAAAGTATGTGTTCAACCACCAGCGCATGTACACGCCCGTCACCTCGCGTACAAAGCATTTAAACTATCACATAATATCCTAGGGGTGAAAGTTCCCCCACACGAGGTTAGACAAGCCACTTACCTCAATTCCGGTACAAAACCGCCAAGAAATAACCCTCTTGTCGCGAATGTCGGTCTCCACAGGTGTAGTATCTGATAAAAATCAATAGAATCACATCAAAATAGGCCAATTGGGCATTACCCAATCAAAATAACTCAAAATACACCAAAACCCACAAGTTGCCAAAACCCGACTTTCGGTACGCTTATCAAAAATTCACGGAAGCTGTATATTCGGATTCCTTATCTCAATACGAGTCCGTGCATATAAAATTTATCGAAATCGGATTCCGTTTGCCCATTCAAATCAAAGGTTTTCAAACATTTAGGCCTAGGGCTCAAACCCACCTTTAATCTTCCATTTTCAGTGAAATAATCACGGATTTCATGATAAACTAACGAATTAAGGTCAAGAAACTTACCCCCGATGATTTCCCGATGATATCCCAGCGTTTCCCCTTCAATTTCCTCTCTTGGAGCTCAAAAATGGCGTTTTTGGGTATGGGGGTCGCGGGTTGACTGTTCTGGTTTTAATATTTTCTGACTGAAGTTTTACCCTTCGCGTTCGCGTCCTCACCATCGCGAACGCGATGCATTTCCAACAAGACCCTTCGCGAACGCGACACTCATCGCGCGTTCGTGTTGAAGAAAAGTCCCAGTCGCAAACATTTGATCTATGCGTTTGCGGCCTCACCATCGCGAACGCGATGCCTCTCGAACCAACCTTACGCGAACGCGTCCACACCATCGCGAACGCAATGCCTCTCGAAACCAGCCCATCGCGAACGCGGCCAGTACCATCGCGAACGCGATGCTCTACCAGCTGACCCTACGCGAACGCGGGCCAGGCCACGCGGACGCGATGACCAAAAGGTCTGCTGCACAGCTGCTGCAATTTTCTGCAGTTTCAAAGTTCCAAAATGCCCGTTTGATGGTCCGAATTCATCCCGGGGCCCCGGGACCCCAACGAAACCCACCAACATATTCCAAAACACGATACGAACTTGTTCCAATCATAAAAACACGTCTAACAACATCAAAACCCATAATTCACATCGAATTCAAGCCTAAATTTCTTAAAACTTTCCGAATTGCACATTCGATCTAAAACCCGACCAAACGACGTCCGAATGACCTGAAAATTTGCGGACATATCCAAAATCACATAACAAAGCTACAGAAATTGTCGGAATTCCATTCCGACCCCCGGATCAAAATCTCACCTATCGTTTGGCTTCGCCAAAATTTCAAAATTCGGCATTTCAAGCCTAATTGAGCTACGGACCTCCAAAATACATTCCGAACACGCTCCCAACCCCGAAATCACTTAACGGAGCTAATGGAACCATCGGATTTCCGTTCCGAGGCCGTCTTAACACTGTTCCAGTTACGGACCATTTTCTAACTTTAAAGCTCTCATTTAGGGACTAAGTGTCCCAAAATACTCCAAATTTCAGAACCGACTCTCCCGGCAAACCACAATAGCAGAAATGAACTTAGGGAAACGGTTAAATTGGGGATTGGGGCGTAATTTTCTAGAACGACCGGCCGGGTCGTTACATCTTCCCACCCTTAAAAGATTCGTTCGTCCTCGAACGAGCATAGAAAACATACCCGGAGTAGTGAAAAGATGAGGGTACTGGCTGCGCATATCCTGCTCAGTCTCCCAAGTCGCCTCCTCGACCGGCTGGCCCCACCACTGAACCTTTACCGAAGCGATGTTATTTGACCTTAGCTTTCTGACCTGCCTATCTAGAATGGCTACTGGCTCCTCAACATAAGACAGATCCTTGTCTAGCTGAACAGATGTGAAATCCAACACATGCGACGGGTCACCATGGTATCTCCGGAGCATGGAGACATGAAATACGGGGTGAACTCCGGCTAGACTAGGAGGTAAGGCTAACTCATAGGCAACCTCCCCAATACGCCTTAAAATCTCAAAAGGGCCAATAAATCTGGGACTCGGCTTCCCTTTCTTCCCAAACCTCATAACGCCCTTCATGGGCGAGACTCGCAGTAAAACCCGCTCACCAACCATAAAAGCCACATCGCGAACCTTCTTGTCCGCATAACTCTTCTGTCTAGACTGGGCTGCACGAAGTCTGTCCTGAATCACCTTGGCCTTGTCCATAGCCTCCTGAACCATATCAGTACCTAGCAACCTGGTCTCGCCCGGCTCAAACCAACCCACTGGAGACCTGCACCTCCTACCATATAGGGCCTCATACGGTGCCATCTGAATACTAGACTGGTAGCTGTTGTTATAAGCAAACTCCGCCGGTGGCAAGAAGTGATCCCATGAACCTCCAAACTCAATCACGCACGCACGGAGCATATCCTCCAAAATCCGAATAGTGCACTCGGACTGGCCATCAATCTGGGGGTGAAACGCTATGCTCATCTCCACCCGAGTGGCTAACTTCTGCTGTATGGCTCTCCAAAACCGTGAAGTGAACTGAGTGCCTCTATCTGAAATGATGGAAACTGGAATACCGTGCAGCCGAACTATCTCTCTTATATAGATCTCCGCCAGTCACTCCGATGAATATGTAATGCTCACCGGTATAAAATGGGCGGACTTGATCAGCCGATCCACAATAACCCAGATGGAATCAAACTTCCTAACAGTCCGTGGAAGCCCAGATACAAAGTCCATGGTGATGCGCTCCCATTTCCACTCTGGAATCTCAATCTGCTGCATCAATCCACCTGGACGCTGATGTTCATACTTCACCTGTTGGCGGTTGAGGCATCTGGAAACATACTCAACTGTATCCCTCTTCATCCGTCTCCACCAGTAATGCTGTTTCAAGTCCTGATACATTTTCGCGGCACCCGGATGGATGGAATACCGCGAACTATGGGCCTCTGCTAGAATCAACTCTCGAAGATCATCTACATTGGGCACACAGATACGCCCCTGCATCCTCATGACTCCATCATCTCCGATGGTAACATCTCGAGCATCACCACGCCGAACTCTATCCCGAAGGACAAGCAAATGTGGGTCGTCGAACTGACGCTCCCTGATGCGGTCAAATAGAGAAGACCGAGAAACCACACAAGCCGGAACCCTGCTAGGCTCCGAAAGATCCAATCTAACAAACTGTCTGGCTAAAGCCTGAACATCCATCGCCATAGGCCTCTCCAAAGCTGGTAGATACGCCAAACTCCCCAAACTCTCTGCCCGGCGACTCGAGGCATCGGCAACCACATTAGCCTTGCCCGGATGATAGAGAATAGTAATATCATAGTCCTTCAGTAGCTCCAACCATCTCCTCTGACGCATATTCAGGTCCTTCTGCTTAAGCAAGTGCTGCAAGCTCCGGTGATCAGTGTAGATCTCACAAGGAACCCCATATAAGTAATGACGCCAAATCTTCAAGGCGTGAACAATGGCAACTAGCTCCAAATCATGAACATGGTAATTCTTCTCATGCACCTTCAGCTGTCTCGACGCGTAGGCAATCACCCTACCGTCCTGCATTAATACCGCACCGAGTCCAACTCGTGAGGCATCACAATATACAGTATAGGACCCCGAACCTGTAGGCAACATCAATATAGGGGCCGAAGTCAAAGCTCTCTTGAGCTTCTGAAAGCTCGCCTCACACTCGTCTGTCCACTGAAAAGGGGCACCCTTTTGGGTCAATCTAGTCATAGGTGCTGCAATCGAAGAGAACCCCTCTGCGAAACGACGGTAATAGCCCGCCAAACCAAGGAAACTACGAATCTCAGTAGCGGAGGAGGGTCTGGGCCAACTCTGAACGGCCTCCACCTTCCTCGGATCTACTCGAATACCATCACTCGACACCACGTGGCCCAAAAATGCCACCGAACTCAACCAGAATTCACATTTAGAGAACTTGGCATAAAGCTGCTTCTCCCTCAGAATCTGAAGCACTATCCTCAAATGTTGCTCGTGCTCTTCCCGGCTCCGGGAATATACTAGAATATCATCAATGAAGACAATCACGAACGAGTCCAGATAAGGCCTGAACACACTGTGCATCAAATGCATAAAGGCTGTTGGGGCATTAGTCAGCCCAAAAGACATCACGAGGAACTCATAGTGACCATACCGAGTCTTGAAGGCAGTCTTCGGGATATCTGGCTCCCGAATCTTCAGCTGGTGATACCCAGAGCGCAAATCAATCTTAGAAAACACCTGTGCGCCCTGTAGCTGGAGTAATAAATCATCAATGCTGGGCAAAGGATACCGGTTCTTCATTGTAACCTTGTTCAGTTGACGATAGTCAATACACATACGCATAGAACTGTCCTTTTTCTTTACAAACAACACAGGAGCACCCCAAGGCGAAACACTAGGTCAAATGAAACCCTTGCCCAATAAGTCCTGTAACTGATCCTTCAACTCCTTCAACTCAGGAGGAGCCATACGGTACGATGGAATAGAAATGGGCTGAGTGCCCGGAAACAAATCAATAGCAAAATCAATATCTCTGTCGGGCAGCATGCCCGGGAGATCAGCTGGAAACACATCAGCAAAGTCACGTACCACGGGAACGGAATCAATAGAGGGAGTGTCAATACTGACGTCCCGCACATAGGCTAGATAAGCAGCACACCCCTTCTCAACCATACGTTAAGCTTTGAGAAAAGAAATAACACGGCTAGGGGTGTGATCTAGATTACCACTCCACTCAATACGTGGAATGCCTGGCATAGCCAGCGTCACAGTCTTGGCATGACAATCAAGAATAGCATAATGGGGCGACAACCAGTCCATGCCCATAATAATATCAAAATCGACCATCCCAAGCAGTAATAGATCCGCTCTGGTCTCAAAATCACAAATGGTAATCAAACACGACCGATATACACGGTCCACAGCCAAAGAATCACCCACCGGAGTGGAAACATAAATGGGGGCACTCAAAGAATCCCGAGGCACACCCGGATGAGAAGCAAAGTAAGAAGACACATATGAAAAAGTGGAACCAGGGTCGAATAGAACTGATGCCTCCCTGTGACTAACCAGAATAATACCTGTGATAACAGAGTCGGATGCAACAGCCGCGGCGCGATCAGGAATAGCATAGAATCTGGCCTGTCCCCCCTCTCGAGGGCGGCCTCTGGAACCCTGAACCCCGCCCCTGGCTGGCTGGGCAGGTGGAGTGGCAGCTGGAGCTGGAATGATAGCCTGCTGGCCCTGAGAACCACGCTGGGACTGCGAAGACTGATGAGGTGCTCCCCTCCTACGCCTCGGGCACTCCCTAACCAGATGACGAGTATCCCCGCACTCAAAGCAAGCTCTGGGAGGACGCGGTGGCTGTGACTGACCGGCCTCACCCCCACTAGTCTGACCCCTGGAAGGACCCCGCGCAGAAGGTGCACTGGAAACTGGGGTAGCATAATAAGGCTCCTGAGGTGCTGGAAGACCTGGAGTACTACCGGCTGCGGGCAATGCCGAGTGAACTGCTCGACCGGAATAACCCCTGCCAAAACGACCGGCTGATGAAGTGCGGGCACCAGAGAAATGGCCCGACTCACGAGACCTCTTGGCCTCTCTCTCTCTCCGCTCTCTAGGGAGCATACTCTCGATCCTCTTGGCAATGCTAACTGCCTGCTGATAAGATATATCTGTCTCCAGCTCTCTGGCCATGCTGGATCGGGTAGGCGGAACAAGGCCCTCAATAAATCTTCGCACTCTCTCCCGAACCGTGGCTACCAAAGCCGGTGCATGCCTGGTTAGACGGGTGAAACTGATAGCATACTCCGATACCGACATGGAGCCCTGTCGCAACCGCTCAAACTCCGAGCGCCAAGAATCCCTAAGGCTCTGTGGAACAAACTCCCTCAAAAACAGATCTGAAAACTGCGTCCAAGTCAATGAAGCGGACTCCTCTGGACTATCCAACTCATACGTGCGCCACCAATCATAAGCGGCCCCACGAAACTGAAAAGCAGTGAAGGAAACCCCGCTGGTCTCCACAATCCCCATAGTACGAAGAATACGATGACACTCCTCTAGAAAACCCAATGCATCATCCGAAGCCAAACCACTGAACACTGGAGGGTCATATTTCTTGAACCTCTCCAATCTACGCTGCTCATCCTCAGAGGCAGCTGGTCCACCTCCGGGCTGTGCTGGGGCGGCAGGAGGCATAACCAAAACATCTGGAACCTGTCCCACTGGCACACGCTGCTCCGGTGTAACGGCTGCAGGAGTTTGGGCCCCTCCCCCGGCCTGAGATGTAGCTGCGACGAGAGGAAGCGATCCTGCCTGAGCTAAAGTGGTATACATACTCATGAACTGGGCCAGGGTCTCCTGTAGTGCTGAAGTAGTAGCAGCTGTAGTCGGTGTACCAGGTGCCTGTGCTCCAACCTGGTCTACCTGTGGCACATCAGCGGCAGTGCGCGCGGGTGCTATGGCTGTACCTCGGGCGTGTCCTCGTCCTCTACCTCGGCCCCGGCCTCTGACGGCGGCAACAGGGGGTGCGGGTACCTGATCGTCGCGAGTAGCTCGTGTCCTCACCATTTGTGAGAGAATAGAAAGCAATAGTTTAGATTTTTGAGGCCAAAATGTCGCACGACAAGGAATCCAAAAGAAATGAAGAGTTTCCTAAACAGTTACATAGCCCCTCGTAGATAAATACAGACGTCTCCGTATCGATCAGCGAGACTCTAAGTAACCGGTCCGTGTCCCGTGACTCCTATGAACCTAGAGCTCTGATACCAACTTGTCACGACCCTAGTTCACCAATCGTGAACATGTCGTGATGGCACCCAGTCCCCACGACTAGGTAAGCCTAACACGTTGCGGAATATACAAGCTATGAATACTTAAATAAGAAACAACGGAAAGATAGCATAAAAATATATGTAATCCGTGCCGCTTGGAACATACATCCGTCAACACAATGTATGAAATTCTACCAAGATCCGGAATCCCACGGATAACACAGACTAAAAGAGAATAGACAACTGTGGCTCTATGTGTGAAGAGTATCTAACAACGAAATGAAGGCAAATGTCAACTAATACTATCAGAATAGACGGAAAGCCTCCGGATTCGCGGACGTAGCAGATCATACCTCGAGGTCTCCCAAAAAGTTGTGGAATTACCTAGTACAAGCCTGTCCTGATGTACCTGGATCTGCACATAAAAAGTGTGCAGAAGAGTAGCATGAGTACACTACGGCGGTACACAGTAAGTGCCAAGCCTAACCTCGATGGAGTAGTGACGAGGAAGGTCAGGGCCCTACTGAGAAAACAATAATATAATGATGATAACAATAATAAGCAGTTTAAATGATAATAATACCGAAATAACAAAAATAAAATGATTACTACAACCGTCTACAATTAAGCTAACAACAAGTAACCAATCTCAATTAAACAAGTCCAGGACCTGTGGGAATTGAACCCACAGTCCCATTGACAGTACCCATGGGTCTCCGGGAATCGAACCCGCAGCCCATGTCTCAGGATCTCCGGGAATCGAACCCACAGTCCGCATCTCAATAAATCTCAGGTTCTCCAGGAATCGAACCCGCAGTCTACATCTCAATAAAGCTCAGGATCTCCGGGAATCGAACCCGCAGTACACATCTCAATAAATCTCAGGATCTCTGGGAATCGAACCCGCAGTCCACAACAATATCACTTCGGGTCTCTGGGAATCGAACCCACAGCCCTGGGATCTCCGGGAATTGAACCCGCAGTCCACAAACACAGCAAGTAAAGGAATACACAGAGAGAATATAATATGCTTAACTATAACTTCATCGATAAATAGTGCCAATAATTATCAAGAAGCTCAAGTAAGACAATTTGGCAACTAGACAGTTAAATACTACCTAATCATGCTTTTCCAACTACTACCGGGTAAGAATATCGAATTAACAGCTAAAAGCAAAAATATCACTCAGTGAACATTTTAAGTAAAGTATGTGTTCAACCACCAGCACATGTACACGCCCGTCACCTCGCGTACAAGGCATTTAAACTATCACATAATATCCTAGGGGTGAAAGTTCCCTCACACGAGGTTAGACAAGCCACTTACCTCAATTCCGGTACAAAACCGCTAAGAAATAACCCTCTTGCTGCGAATGTCGGTCTCCACAGGTGTAGTATCTGATAAAAATCAATAGAATCACATCAAAAGAGGCCAATTGGGCATTACCCAATCAAAATAACTCAAAATACACCAAAACCCACAAGTTGCCAAAACCCGACTTTTGGTACGCTTATCGAAAAATCACGGAAGCTATATATTCGGGTTCCTTATCTCAATACGAGTCCGTGCATATAAAATTTATCGAAATCGGATTCCGTTTGCCCATTCAAATCAAAGGTTTTCAAAAATTTAGGCCTAGGGCTCAAACCTACCTTTAATCTTCCATTTTCAGTGAAATAATCACGATTTTCATGATAAACTAACGAATTAAGGTCAAGAAACTTACCCACGATGATTATCCGATGATATCCCAGCGTTTTCCCTTCAATTTCCTCTCGTGGAGCTCAAAAATGGCGATTTTGGGTATGGGGGTCGCGGGTTGACTGTTCTGGTTTTAATATTTTCTGACTGAAGTTTTACCCTTCGCGTTCGCGTCCTCACCATCGCGAACGCGATGCATTGCCAACAAGACCCTTCGCGAACGCGACACTCATCGCGCGTTCGCGTTGAAGTAAAGTCCTAGTCTCTAATATTTGATCTACGCGTTCGCGGCCTCACCATCGCGAACGCGATGCCTCTCGAACCAACCTTACGCGAACGCGTCCACACCATCGCGAACGCGATGCCTCTCGAACCAGCCCATCGCGAACGCGGCCAGTACCATCGCGAATGCGATGCTCTACCAGCTGACCCTACGCGAACGCGGGCCAGGCCACGCGGACGCGATGACCAAAAGGTCTACCGCACAGCTCCTGCAATTTTCTGCAGTTTCAAAGTTCCAAAATGCCCGTTTAATGGTCCGAATTCATCCCGGGGCCCCCGGGACCCCAACCAAACCCACCAACATATTCCAAAACACGATACGAACTTGTTCCAATCATAAAAACACGTCTAACAACATCAAAACCCATAATTCACATCGAATTCAAGCCTAAATTTCTTAAAACTTTCCGAATTGCACATTCAATCTAAAACCCGACCAAACGACGTCCGAATGACCTGAAAATTTGCGGACATATCCAAAATCACATAACAAAGCTATGGAAATTGTCGGAATTCCATTCCGACCCCCGGATCAAAATCTCACCTATCGTTCGGCTTCGCCAAAATTTCAAACTTCGGCATTTCAAGCCTAATTGAGCTACGGACTTCCAAAATACATTCCCAACACGCTCCCAACCCCGAAATCACCTAACAGAGCTAATGGAACCATTGGATTTCCGTTTTGTGGTCGTCTTAACACTGTTCCGGTTACGGACCATTTTCTAACTTTAAAGCTCTCATTTAGGGACTAAGTGTCCCAAAATACTCCAAATTTCAGAACCGACTCTCCTGGCTAACCACAATAGTAGAAATGAACTTAGGGAAACAGTTAAATTGGGGATTGGGGCGTAATTTTCTAAAACGACCGGCCGGGTCGTTACAAAAGGGTAAGATTCACCTGGTCTTCAGTGAGACAAATCTTCTTTCTTTTCATAAAGATGAGTGATAGATGTATAGAAGAACTTCATGACCCTTTTTGGGTCTGATAAAGTATTGAATCACATATTCTCTTCTTTTTTTTAGAGATATATTTAAACATTTTCTAGAGAGAAGGGAAGGGAACCTCTGCCTTTTCTGGCAATTTTAGGGCCTCATTTATATTACAGGATACCTTCATCGAAAGAATCAAAAAGGTACAATCTACAGGGAATATTTGATAGAATATTCCTTTTGAGTTTTCCAAGGCAAACCAGGTGCTTCATGGTCCGTACACCCACAATCGTTGATGATTGTCCGACCTTGGTCCGTTCGCCCACGACCGTTGATGACGGTCCGACCTCGGTCCGTACGCCCACGACCGTTGCTGAGGGTCCGACCTTGGTCTGTACGCCCATGACTGTTGCTAACGGTCCGACCTTGGTTTGTACGCCTACGATCATTTATGACGGCCCGACCTTGTTCTGTACGCCCACGACTGTTGCTGACGGTCCGACCTTGGTTTGTATGCCTACGACCGTTGATGACGGTTCGACCTTGGTCTGTACGCCTACGACCGTTGCTTACGGTCCGACCTTGGTTTGTACGCCTACGATCATTGATGACGGTTCAACCTTGATCCGTACGCCCATGATCGTTGCTGACGGTCCGACCTTGGTCCGCACGCCCACGACCGTGTGCCAAATTTCTCTAATCTAATTTTTGACCCATACAATTAGTCCCTCCGCTTATTGAGGTCGTCTCTTGGTTGAGCTCGATGAGCAGACTTTATTAACTATAGTTTGAGAAATTCGGATGGGGAGGTCGAACGTTGATTTGGGTGAGGTCGAATATTACTTCGGGCGAGGCCGAATATTTTTTCGTGCGAGGCCGAATGTTATTCTGGGCAAGGCCGAATATTAATTTGGGTGATGTCAAAATGTTACTTCGGGCGAGGCCGAAATGTTATTTCGGGCGAGGCCAAATATTACTTCAGGATAGGCCGAAATGTTATTTCGGGCGAGGCCGAATATTATTTGGGCGAGGCCGAATGTTGATTCGAGCGAGGCCGAATATTATTTCGTATGCATCCCCTGCGCCTTGATTCATTGGAGGTCGGGCTTTGCTGAGGTCAATGATGAAGGCGCTTGGTCTGAGTCCTGGTTCAATTATTGTTGAACTTTGTAAATTTTGATGACGAAGGCGCATAGCCTGAGTTTTGGTTCAACTGTAGTTGAACTTTTTGGCGAAGATGCGTAGCCTAAGTTTTGGTTCAACCATAGTTGAATATTTTTTGGAGAAGGCGCGTAGCTTGAGTTTTGGTTCAACCGTAGTTGAACATTTTTTCGAAGGCACGTAGCCTGAGTTTTGGTTCAAGCGTAGTTGAACATTTTTTGGCGAAGGCGCGTAGCCTGAGTTTTGGTTCAACCATAGTTGAACATTTTTTTGCGAAGGCGCGTAGCCTGAGTTTTGGTTCAACTGTAGTTGAACTTTTTGGCGAAGGCGCGTAGCCGGAGGTTTGGTTCGAACGTAGTTGAACATTTTGGCGAAGGCGCGTATCCTGAGTTTTGGTTCAATAGTAGTTCGACATTTTTTGGTGAAGGCGCGTAGCCTGAGTTTTAGTTCAACCGTAGTTGAACATTTTTTGGCGAAGGCACGTAGTGTGACGACCCAAAGGGTCATCACTTGTTTTATTAATCATTTCGAGCTTTGGAGGTCTTGAAAACCTCATTTATAGTTGCCTCGATTTGCATGCACAGTCCGGGCACAAAGCTGGAAAATTTTTATGTTGAAATATGTGAAATATGTGAAAAAGTTGAAGAATTTTGATATTAATATTGATATGGTTGACTTTGCTCAACATTTTTGGTAAACGGACCCGGAACCGTGATTTGACGTTCTCAGAAAATCCGTAGAAAAATATGGAACTTGGGCGTATGCCCGGAATTGAAATCCGAGGTCTAGAACCCCGGTAAAATAATTTTTCTGTTAAATTGTTTTCTGAAAATGTTTAAGGAAAATAAAACTGAATTTTGATTAAAAAGTGCTGGTATCGGGCTCATATTTTGCTTCCGACGCCCGGTACAGGTCATATATATTGGTTAAGCGCTTCCTGGAAAGTTTGGTTGAAAACGGACGTCGTTTGACGTGTTTCGGCCTTAAATTGGAAATTTTGAAAGTTATGAAAATTTGAAAGCATTCTTGAGTTTTAAGGCTCAATTCATGGATTTTGATGTTATTTTAACGATTTGATCACGCGAGCAAGTTCGTATGATGTTTTTGAGTTAGTGTGCATATTTGGTTTGGAGCCTCGAGGGCTCGGGTGAGTTTCGGATAGGCATCGGGGTGGTTTTGGACTTAAGAAAAACTGCAGAAAATCTGCAGCAGGGAATCCTTCTTCGCGTTCGCGTCCCTCTGGTCGCGTTCGCGATGGCCAACCTCTTCTCTTCAACGCGTTCGCGTCCCACTGGTCGCGTTCGCGATGCCCAGCTGTTTCCATTCATCGCGATCGCGTACTACTTCACGCGTTCGCGTAGTGTAAATTTGAGCCAACCTTTTTTTCTCTACGCATTCGCGTGGACTAGTTCGCGTTCGCGTAGGCCAACCTGTAAACCCCAGAATTTTCTTCTTCGCGTTCGCGTCAAGCCCCACGCGAACGCGATGTGTAAAACTTCTTCTTCATCACGAACGCGACCGGGGTGTCGCGAACGCGATGAACAAACTTATGCCCAGTGAATTTAAGTCAGAAAACAGAACAGAAACGGGATAAAAATCCCATTTCTGTTCAACTCACTCCTCCACACCCCCTTGGACGATTTTTGAGCGATTCTTCATCAAACTTCTTGGGTAAGTGATTCTTAACTCCCTTTTCTTCATTTCCCATCAATATTATTTGAATTCATAAGCCTAAATAGGTGTAAATGGGTAGAGAAACTAGAGAATTGAGTATAGTAAGGGTTTTCAAGGAATTTGCGATCTAGACTTCGTTTTGGAGTCGAACTTAAGAACAAATTGTATATTTGAACTCATGGAAGATTGGGTGAACTTATTTTGGTTCGAAACTTGAGTTTAGATTATGTGGGCCCGGGGTCGATTTTTTTACTATTCCGGGCAGAATGTTGTAAAAACCATATTTAGCAATATGAACTAGTTTGTTAAGTAGAATTGATGATATTAAATCAATTGTGTATAGATACGATTGGATTGGAGTCAAATTTAAAAGGAAAATGCATTGCTACGGATTGAATCGTTCGTAAACTTTCGAGGTAAGTGTTTGTTCTATCCTAGTTTGAAGGAATAGGAATTTAGTTATGAATAAATTGTTGATTAAGAATTATTGGTGTTATGCCGGTAATGAAGATAAATTGTTGAAGTTATTATCAATTATTGGTTTAAAACCGGTAATTATAAATATTGTTGATATAGAGATTATTGGCTAAATGCCGGTAATATATATATTTATAAATTAGGATCGTGTGGCGCGCCGACCACTTATATATTTATAAATTGGGATCGTGTGGCGCGCCGACCACTTATATAATAAGAAATGGGATCGTGTGGCACGTCGACCACGAAGTGATTTAAATCTTGGCATTGGCCATAGTTGCCGGTAGCCTATTGATATATTTGGGAGCGGGTGGTACGCCTACCACAAGATATAATTACTGTGATAGTTGGGAGCGGGTGGTACGCCTACCATGAGATATGAAATGAGAGAGGAATTGAGACATGAAAGTAAGATTTATTCTGTTGATTAGATTATTCTGGATATCGTGAGTTATTGACTGTTATTTCATAGTAGAGTCTTTCCTTATAAATGTATTGTATATATATATGTATATTGCAACTGTACAGGTTTATGTGGGTGACTGGCCTTAGCCTTGTTACTACTTCGCTGGGATAGGCCAGGCACTTACCAGCACATGGGGTCGGTTGTGCTGATACTACACTCTGCGCTCTATTTGCACAAATACAGGTTACGGACAGCAGCAGCGACAGTAGCGATTTGTGGATTTTCCGACTACCGAGACTACGAGGTAGCCTTGCAGGCGTCCGCAGGACCCGTTGTCTCTTCTATCTATGCTTTTCATTCTGTTATCTCATGTAATCGAGATAAACAACTTGTATTTTCTTTCAGACAATTATGTGTATTATTCTTAGAAGTTCGTGAGTATTGTGACACCGGTCTTGGGTAGTGTATCATGCTTGGGTTTTCTTTATCATATTTGACTAAGTTTTCCGCTAATTTTGATTATTCAGCTGTAATTTATATGTTTTTAATAATAAGTCTTAATAAGAAATTGGTAATTAATGGAGGTGTAATTAATATTTGGCTTGCCTAGCTTCTATTTAGTAGGCGCCATCATGACCCCGATGGTGGGAAATCCGGGTCGTGACAAGTTGGTATCAGAGCACTAGGTTGCACAGGTCTCACAACTCACGAACAACCTTAGTAGAGTATAAAGGATCGGTACGGAGACGTCTGTATTTATCCTCCAGAGGCTACAGAGTTAGGAAAAATATTCCCTTTATTCTTTCCAGTCGTGCGACTTGATCTTTTAAATGTTAATTGAACTTCTACTCTGATCTTCCGCAGATGGTAAGGACATGTGCATCCTCATCTACTGCCCAGCAGCCCGAGGTCCCAGCAGCGGCAGCTCCTGCTAGGGGTAGAGGCCGAGGTCGAGGTCGTCCTAGAGGACAAGGTAGGGGCAGAGCTCAGCCCCGAGCAGCAGCATGAGTGGCAGAATCTCAGGTTCATATCGAGGAGGAAGTTCCAGCCCCAGCAGCTCCAGTAGGCCCAGCTCAGGTCCCAGGAGGAGCTTTGTTTTCACCGGATCTTCAGGATGCTTTGGTCCGGATAACAGGTTTTATGGATCATATCACCAGAGCAGGTTTATTACCGGTAGCACCAGTCACTTCTCCAGGCTGGAGGAGGTAATCAGACTCCTGCTACGCGTACTCCGGAGCCAGTGATTCCCCAGGCTCAGGTTCCTGTGATTCAGCCAGTTGAGGCAGTTCAGCCTATTATTGTGACTCCGTCTAATGATGGTGCAGCCATGTCTGCTGACGCGTTATGGAGGTTGGACATGTTTACCAAGCTGTTCACTACCACATTCAGTGGCACTCCTTTAGAGGATCCACAGAATTTTCTATACAGCTGCCACGAAGTTCTCCGTACTATGGGTATTGTGGAGACTAATGGTGTGGACTTTGCTACTTTTCGGTTATCTGGTTCCGCCAAGACTTGGTGGAGAGATTATTGCATATCCAGGCCAGCGGGATCGTCATCTTTGACTTGGGAGCAATTTGCATAATTATTCTTGGAGAAGTTCCTTCCAGCAACTCAGCGGGAGGTTATGCGCAGACAATTTGAGCGTCTTCATCAGGGTTCTATGTCTGTCACGCAGTACGAGACTAGGTTCGTGGACCTGGCTCGTCATGTTATTATCATACTTCCCACATATCGGGAGAGGGTGAGGAGGTTTATTGATGGCTTGAATCAGCCAATTCGGCTACAGATGGCTATGGGGGCAGGAACTGAAATCACTTTTCAGGAGGCGGCTAATACAGCCCGCCGGATCGAGATGGCTCTGTCACGGGGAGCGAGACATGGATCGGATAAGAGATCTCATAATTCGGGTAGATTCAGTGGTACCTCGTCTGGAGATAGAGATTTTTATGATAGAGGCCATCCTCCTAGGCCTTATCGGTCAGCTCTTCAGGTTTCTCATGATGCTTCAGGTGATCGTAATTCTCAGCCACGCTACTCTGATCAGCAGCCTATCACTGCACCACCACTTCGCTATTTTCAGCAGCCGAGGGCTTGTTTTACGTGCGGTGATCTTAGGCACATTGCAAAGTATTGCCCTCGAGCTTCTGACAGATCTCACCAGCAGGGTTCTCGTGCCATGATTCAGGCCCCAGTTCCCTCACAGCCTGCCCAGCCAGCTAGAGGCGGGGGTAGAGGACATAGAAGTGGAGGCAAAGGTCATAGAGGTGGATCTCAGACCAATAGAGGTAGAGACCAGCCAGCGGCTGATCGTCCTAGAGATACTGCTCAGGGTGGTGGGGCACATCCCCGATGTTATGCACTTCCTGCCAGACTAGAGGCTGAGTGTTAGATGCAGTCATTACGAGTATTATTTTGGTTTGTGATAGAAAGGCATCAGCATTATTTGACCCTGGGTCTACATATTCGTACGTGTCCTCCTATTTTGCATCGTACTTGATTCAGCCCAGTGATCCACTGAGTGTTCCTGTTCATGTGTCTACACCAGTAGGCGATTCTATTGTGGTTGATCGAGTTCATCGGTCATGTATTATAGTAATTGAGGGTCTCGAGACCCGTGCTAATTTATTACTCCTAAATATGGTGGACTTTGATATTATACTAGGCATGGACTTGCTATCTCCATATCATGCTATTTTAGATTGCCATACCAAGACTGTGACTTTAGCTCTGCCAAATTTGCCTCGTATAGAGTGGAAAAGAATTTCAGGTCATACTAGTCGTAATGTTATTTCTTATGTTAAGGCTCGGCGTATGGTTGGAAAGGGATGCTTGGATTATTTGGCCTATGTCCGTGATTCTAGTGCTGAGGTTCCTTCTATTGACTCTGTGCCTGTGGTTCACGAATTTCCTGAAGTATTTCCTTCAGACTTACCAGGTATGCCGCCCGATAGGGACATTGATTTTTGCATTGATTTGGCTCCAGGCACTCAGCCCATTTCCATTCCCCCATATCGTATGGCTCCGCCAGAGTTAAAAGAATTGAAGGAACAGTTGCAGGATTTACTTGAAAAGGGTTTCATTAGACCCAGTGTTTCGCCGTGGGGTGCACCTGTATTATTTGTAAAGAAGAAAGATGGTTCGATGAGAATGTGCATTGACTATCGACGGTTAAACAAGGTGACTATCAAAAATAAATATCCACTTCCGCGAATTGATGATTTATTTGACCAGCTTCAGGGTGCCAAGGTATTTTCAAAGATAGATTTGAGATCGGGCTATCATCAACTGAAGATTAGGGCATCCGATGTCCCTAAGACAGCGTTCCGCACTCGGTATGGACATTCTGAATTTCTGGTCATGTCTTTTGGGTTGACAAATGCTCCAGCAGCTTTTATGGAATTAATGAATCGGGTGTTCCGGCCTTATTTAGACTTGTTTGTAATAGTCTTCATTGATGACATATTAATATATTCCCGCGGTCAGGAGGAGCATGCGCAACATCTCAGAGTGGCCTTACAGACTCTGAGAGATAGCCAGCTATATGCAAAATTTTCAAAGTGTGAATTTTGGCTAAGTTCAATTGCATTCCTGGGTCATATTGTGACGGCAGCAGGTATTCAGGTTGATCCGAAGAAAATTGAGGCAGTCAAGAGCTGGCCTAGACCGACATCAGCCACAGATATTCGAAGTTTCTTGGGGTTAGCGGGTTATTATCGCCGATTCGTAGAAGGATTTTCGTCTATTGCAACCCCACTGACCAGATTGACCCAGAAGGGTGTTCAATTTGAATGGTCCGATGAATGTGAGGCGAGCTTTCAAAAGCTCAAGACAACCTTGACCACGACACCGGTATTGGTTTTACCCACAGGTACGGGACCTTATACTGTTTATTGTGATGCTTCCCGTATTGGGCTTGGTGCAGTGTTAATGCAGGATGGCAAGGTTATTGCCTATGCTTCGAGGCAGTTGAAGATTCATGAGAAGAACTATCGAGTGCATGATCTAGAATTGGCGGCGATTATTCACGCATTGAAGATCTGGAGGCATTATTTGTATGGTGTAGCATGTGAAGTATACACCGATCATAAGAGTCTTCAGTACTTGTTTAAGCAGAAAGAGTTGAATATGAGGCAGAGAAGGTGGCTAGAGTTGCTAAAAGACTATGATGTTACTATTTTATATCACCCGGGTAAGGCCAATGTGGTGGCCGATGCATTGAGTAGAAAGTCTGCCAGCATGGGTAGTCTTGCATATATTCCGGTCAGTCAGAGACCATTAGCTATAGATGTCCAGGCCTTAGCTAATCGGTTCGTGAGATTAGACATTTCTGAGCCTAGCAGGGTGTTAGCCTGCACGGTCGCTCGTTCTTCTATATTAGAGCGTATCCGTGAGAGGCAATTTGATGATCCTCATTTGCATGAGTTGAGAGATACAGTACAGCGGGGAGGTGCCACACAGGTAAATCTAGATGATGATGGGGTATTGAAATTGCAGGGTCGAGTTTGTGTGCCCAATGTCGAAGGGATTCGAGAGTTAATCTTAGCGGAGGCCCACGGTTTGCGGTATTCTATTCACCCAGGCGCCGCGAAGATGTACCAGGACTTACGGCAGCACTATTGGTGGCACGGAATGAAGAAAGATATCGTTGCGTATGTCGCTCGGTGTCTAAATTGTCAGCAGGTGAAATATGAGCACCAGAGACCTGGTGGTGTATTCCGGAGGATTGAAATTCCCGAGTGGAAATGGGAGCGGATCACTATGGATTTCGTTACTGGACTTCCTTTGACTCGGAGGAAATTTGATGCTATTTGGGTCATTGTTGATAGGCTGACCAAGTCAGCACACTTTATTCCAGTATCTGTCTCCTACTCGTCGGAGAGGTTAGCGGAGGTTTACATTAGGGAGATTATTCGTCTCCATGGAGTGCTAGTATCTATTATCTCTGATCGGGGTACGCAGTTTACCTCGCGGTTCTGGAGAGCGGTCCAGCAGGAGTTAGGCACCCAGGTTCAGTTGAGTACAGCATTTCATCCTCAGACGGATGGCCAGTCCGAGAGGACTATTCAGATACTTGAGGACATGCTTCGAGCTTGTGTTATTGATTTCGGAGGCTCGTGGGACCGATTTCTGCCGTTAGCAGAGTTCGCCTACAATAACAGTTACCAATCTAGCATCTAGATGGCTCCATATGAGGCGTTGTATGGTAGGCGATATCGATCACCAATTGGATGGTTTGAACCGGGAGAGGCTCGGTTGTTGGGTACGGACTTAGTTCAGGAGGCCTTGGATAAGGTCAAGACTATTCGGGAGAGATTGCGTTCAGCTCAGTCCAGGCAGAAGACTTATGCGGATTGTAAGGTTCGAGATGTAGATTTCATGGTTGGCGAACGAGTATTGCTCCGAGTGTCGCCTATGAAGGGCGTGATGAGGTTCGGGAAGAAGGGCAAGCTCAGCCCTAGGTATATTGGTCCATTTGAGATTCTGGACCGAGTGGGAGAGGTGGCTTACAGACTAGCACTGCCACCTAGCTTATCAGTCGTGCATCTAGTTTTTCATGTATCTATGCTTCAGAGGTACCACAGAGATCCCACACATGTATTAGACTTCAGCACTGTCCAATTGGACAATGAACTATCTTACGAGGAGGAGCCGGTGGCCATTCTAGACCGGCGATCCCACACATGTGTTTTCCTTCTGTGCGTGTTCAGTGGAAAGGTCAGCCTCCTGAGGCATCGACCTGGGAGTCCGAGTCTGATATGCGGAGCCGCTACCCATATTTGTTTCCTGACTCAGGTACTTCTTTCTTTTGTCCGTTCGAGGAAGAACGGTTGTTTTAGAGGTGGAGATTGTGACGACCCAAAGGGTCATCACTTGTTTTATTAATCATTTCGAGCTTTGGAGGTCTTGAAAACCTCATTTATAGTTGCCTCGATTTGCATGCACAGTCCGGGCACAAAGCTGGAAAATATTTATGTTGAAATATGTGAAATATGTGAAAAAGTTGAAGAATTTTGATATTAATATTGATATGGTTGACTTTGGTCAACATTTTTGGTAAACGGACCCGGACCCGTGATTTGACGGTCTCAAAAAATCCGTAGAAAAATATGGAACTTGGGCGTATGCCCGGAATTGAAATCCGAGGTCTAGAACCCCGGTAAAAGAATTTTTTTGTTAAATTGTTTTCTGAAAATGTTTAAGGAAAATGAAACTGAATTTTGATTAAAAAGTACTGGTATCGGGCTCGTATTTTGGTTCCGACGCCCGGTACAGGTCATATATATTGGTTAAGCGCTTCCTGGAAAGTTTGGTTGAAAACGGACGTCGTTTGACGTGTTTCGGCCTTAAATTGGAAATTTTGAAAGTTATGAAAATTTGAAAGCATTCTTGAGTTTTAAGGCTCAATTCATGGATTTTGATGTTATTTTAGCGATTTGATCGCGCGAGCAAGTTCGTATGATGTTTTTGAGTTAGTGTGCATATTTGGTTTGGAGCCTCGAGGGCTCGGGTGAGTTTCGGATAGGCATCGGGGTGGTTTTGGACTTAAGAAAAACTGCAGAAAATCTGCAGCAAGCAATCCTTCTTCGCGTTCGCGTCCCTCTGGTCGCGTTCGCGATGGCCAACCTCTTCTCTTCAACGCGTTCGCGTCCCACTGGTCGCGTTTGCGATGCCCAGCTGTTTCCCTTCATCGCGATCGCGTACTACTTCACGCGTTCGCGTAGTGTAAATTTGAGCCAACCTCTTTTTTTCTACGCGTTCGCGTGGACTAGTTCGCGTTCGCGTAGGCCAACCTGTAAACCCCAGAATTTTCTTCTTCGCGTTCACGTCAAGCCCCACGCGAACGCGATGTGTAAAACTTCTTCTTCATCGCGAACGTGACCGGGGTGTCGCGAACGCGATGAACAAACTTATGCCCAGTGAATTTAAGTTAGAAAACAGAACAGAAATGGGATAAAAATCCCATTTCTGTTCAACTCACTCCTCCACAACCCCTTGGACGATTTTTGAGCGATTCTTCATCAAACTTCTTGGGTAAGTGATTCTTAACTCCCTTTTCTTCATTTCCCGTCAATATTATTTGAATTCATAAGCCTAAATAGGTGTAAATGGGTAGAGAAACTAGAGAATTGAGTATAGTAAGGGTTTTCAAGGAATTTACGATCTAGACTTCGTTTTGGAGTTGAACTTAAGAACAAATTGTATATTTGAACTCATGGAAGATTGGGTGAACTTATTTTGGTTCGAAACTTGAGTTTCGATTATGTGGGCCCGGGGTCGATTTTTTTACTATTCTGAGCAGAATGTTGTAAAAACCATATTTAGCAATATGAACTAGTTTGTTAAGTAGAATTGATGATATTAAATCAATTGTGAATAGATACGATTGGATTGGAGTCAAATTCAAAAGGAAAAGGCATTGCTACGGATTAAATCGTTCGTAAACTTTCGAGGTAAGTGTTTGTTCTATCCTAGTTTGAAGGAATAGGAATTTAGTTATGAATAAATTGTTGATTAAGAATTATTGGTGTTATACCGGTAATGAAGATAAATTGTTGAAGTTATTATCAATTATTGGTTTAAAACCGGTAATTATAAATATTGTTGATATAGAGATTATTGGCTAAATGCCGGTAATATATATATTTATAAATTGGGATCGTGTGGCACGCCGACCACTTATATATTTATGAATTGGGATCGTGTGGCGCGCCGACCACTTATATAATAAGAAATGGGATCGTGTGGCACGCCGACCACGAAGTGATTTAAATCTTGGCATTGGCCATAGTTGCCGGTAGCCTATTTATATATTTGGGAGCGGGTGGTACGCCTACCACAAGATATAATTACTGTGATAGTTGGGAGCGGGTGGTACGCCTACCACGAGATATGAAATGAGAGAGGAATTGAGACATGAAAGTAAGATTTATTCTGTTGATTAGATTATTCTGGATATCGTGAGTTATTGACTGTTATTTCATAGTAGAGTCTTTCCTTATAAATGTATTGTATATATATATATATATAGGTATATTGCAACTGTACAGGTTTATGTGGGTGACTGGCCTTAGCCTTGTTACTAGTTCGCTGGGATAGGCCAGGCACTTACCATCACATAGGGTCGGTTGTGCTGATACTACACTCTGCGCTCTTTTTGTGCAGATACAGGTTACGGACAGCAGCAGCAGCAGTAGCGACTTGTGGATTTTCCGACTATTGAGATTACGAGGTAGCCTTGCAGGCGTCCGCAGGACCCGTTGTCTCTTCTATCTATGCTTTTCATTCTGTTATCTCATGTAATCGAGATAAACAGCTTGTATTTTCTTTCAGACAATTATGTGTATTATTCTTAGAAGTTCGTGAGTATTGTGACACCAGTCTTGGGTAGTGTATCATGCTTGGGTTTTCTTTATCATATTTGACTAAGTTTTCCACTAATTTTGATTATTTCGCTGTAATTTATATGTTTTTAATAATAAGTCTTAATAAGAAATTGGTAATTAATGGAGGTGTAATTAATATTTGGCTTGCCTAGCTTCCATTTAGTAGGCGCCATCATGACCCCGATGGTGGGAAATCCGAGTCGTGACAAGTTGGTATCAGAGCACTAGGTTGCATAGGTCTGAACATTTTTTGGCGAAGGCGCGTAGCCTGAGTTTTGGTTCAACTATAGTTGAACTTTTGGGTGAAGGCGCATAGCCTCACTTTTGGTTCGACCGTAGTCGAACAATTTGGCGAAGGCGCGTAGCTTGAGTTTTGGTTCAACCATATTTGAACATTTTTTGGCGAAGGCGCGTAGCCTGTGTTTTGGTTCAATTGTAGTCGAACATTTTGGCGAAGACGCGTAGCCTGAGTCCCAGTTCAATTGTTGTTGAACTTAGTTACTTTTGATGGTGAAGGCGCATACCCTGAGTTTTGGTTCAACCGTAGTTGGACATTTTTTGGTGAAGGTGCGTAGCTTGAGTTTTGGTTCAACCGTAGTTGAACATTTTTGGGCGAAGGCGCGTAGCCTGAGTTTTGGATCAACTTTAGTTGAAATTTTTGGCGAAGGCGCGTAGCTTGAGTTTTGGTTCGACCGTAGTCGAACATTTTGGCGAAGGCGCGTAGCCTGAGTTTTGATTCGACCGTAGTCAAACATTTTGGGGAAGGCGCGTAGCCTGAGTCCCAGTTCAACTGTTGTTGATCTTTGTTAATTTTGTTGGTGAAGGTGCATAGCCTGAGTTTTGGTTCAACCGTAGTTGAACATTTTTTGGGGAAGCCGCGTAGCTTGAGTTTTGGTTCAACCGTAGTTGAACATTTTTTTGCGAAGGCGCGTAGCCTGAGTTTTGGTTCAACTGTAGTTGAAGTTTTTGGCGAAGGAGCGTAGCCTGAGTTTTGGTTCAACCGTAGTTGAACATTTTTTGGCGAAGGCGCGTAACCTGAGTTTTGGTTCAACCGTAGTTGAACATTGTCACGACCCCAAATCCGGTCGTGATGGCGCCCAGCACACTACTAGGCCAGCCCGACCAATCAACAATAATCACGGAGCCACACTTTATCCAATTTAAGCACAACAGTAATAGATATATTAAAGACAGGGAACCAAGTCCCAACATGTGCCAACTCCCATAGACCGAAGGGTGAAAGGTCATGAGCCTCTACAGAGTATACAAAGTGTAAATAGTGAATATAACTGAGCACAAGTGTGGGATGGTCAGAACAAAAATATAGACAAACTGGAGAATCAGGTCCTGCGAACGCTGGCAGCTACCTCGACTGTCCAAAATCACTCCCGAGCCGCAATAGATTAAGATCCACTGTGATGTACCTGGATCTGCACACAAGGTGCAGGGAGTCGGGTGTGAGTACTTCCAACTCAGCAGTAATAAAAGTAAATAATTCTGAAGGGAAGAAAACCACGATAGGCACTATCTCATGCTACACAATACAGAACTATCTTTTTATTCCTTTCAAGCATATGTGAGTAGATTATTTAGAAATCTCAATTTTTAGCTACTTTATTTCATAATAATATACCAATACCTGGATACAATCTCAAGCAATGCAAGTCCGCACTCAAATCAGCCCCTCGGGCTCAGCACTCCTTATCAATTTGCACCAGGAGATCTGGTCAATAAGGCAACTAATGCATGTGTGCCAGTAATGTATGAGTGCTAAATGGTATGCCACGTAGTACACGTAAACCAATGTATGTATGCCATGCAATGCATATGACCGCTACGGCGTGTAGCCCAATCCAATTTGGGTACCCGTGCTCACTGTGGGGGTTCAGACTCCGGAGGGGCTCCTACAGCCCCAAGCACAATATTAATATCACACCTGCTGCGGCGCGCAGCCCGATCCGTATACCACTGCGGCGTGCGGTCCGATCCATGCATGTGTATGCATATGCTCACATGAAATGTCATGCCCTAACATATGGTCCTCGGCCCAATCAGTCTAACAAATAATCAAAAAAGCCCTACGGCAACAATATCATATCAGCTCACAACTAAAAATGTTATTAAGACCTTGTTCAAGTTTTTCATAACCTTATAAAAATACTGATTAGCAAAATACCATTTTAAACCTTAAATTTAGAATAAAATATGCACGGTGTTATCAAGACAGTGATACCAATCCCTGAAGGATTCAAATAATTGGCATGAAGCCCAAACATGATAATTAGTCCAATTCAGTTCAATAATTAGGTGTTATTATTTATTACGCGGGACGGACCAAGTCACGATCCCCAATGGTGCTCTACCCTACGCCCGTTATCCGGCGTGCAAGTCACCTCAATACAGCACTAAGATGTGCAAGTCCGGGGTTTACTAACCCTCAGGACATCATTTACAAGTATTACCCACCTCGAACCGACGAAAGCTCATGCCCGCGATGCCTTAGCTCCTCGAACCAGCATCCACGCACGTCAAAACTAGCACAAATCAGCACAAATATATCAAAATAGGCTAATGGAACATAACCCAATCGAAAGAACTCGAAAAATATCAAAAATCACGAAATTTGCAAAACCCGAGCCCGGGCCCACATCTCGAAAAATTTCGAAACTCATATTTCCAGAATCCTCGTCTCGCCACGAGTCCATACATATAAAATTTACCAAAATCGGAGTTCGATTGGCCTTTCAAAACCCAAATTTTTGTTTTCAATATCTAGGCCACAATCCTTCATTATTTCTACCCAAATTCATGAAGACTGATGTTAATTCTACCATAAAATAATGTTTTTGAGTCAAGAAACATACCTCCGATGAATACCCGATAATTTCCCAGCGTTTTCCCGTGATTTCTTCTCTCTAGGGCTCAAAAATGGTGTTTTGGGTATATGAACCCGTGAGCCGTCTGTTCTGCAATTTAATTTCACTGCCAGACAAATTTGCTCTTCGCGTTCGCGTGAGCTCCCACGCGTTCGCGATGCCCAACATCATTTTACTCTTCGCGTTCGCATTACCTATCACGCGTCCGCGATGCACTGATCCATTTTCCCTTCGTGAACGCGACATGCCCCCACGCGTTCGCGATGCACATTTCTTCAGCCATCCGGAGATCCTTCTACGCGAACGCGGCCTCCATCCACGCGAACACGATGCTTCCCAGATTCCTTCTACGCGATCGCGGCCATCCTCCTCGCGAACGCGATGACCAAAGTGTCCCAGCCTACGCGAACGCGGGCCTTGCCCTCGCGAACGCGAAGGCTTAGCCTTCTGCGCAGTGATCTGCAATTTACAGCAGATTTTGCCAAGTTCAAAATGCCCGGATGATGGTCCGGATTCACCCCGAGGCCCCCGGGACCCCAACGAAAACCACCAACATACTCCAAAACACGATGTGAACTTGTTCCAATCATAAAAACACCATCCTAAACATCAAAATCACCAATTACACACGGATTCAAGCCTAAGTTTCTTCAAAACTTTCAAAACTAACATTCAACCCAAAACCCGATCAAACGACGTCCGAATGACCTGAAAAGTTGCAGGGCATATCCAAAATCACCTAACGGAGCTACTGCAACTGTCGGAATTCCATTCCGACTCCCGGATCAAAATCTCACCTACCGTTCGGATTTCGCCAAAATTCAACCTTAGCCAATTCAAGCCTAAAACTACACCGGACCTCCAAATTCAATTCCGATTGCTCTTCTAAGTCATAAATGATCCCCCGAAACTAGTCAAATCATCAGAATCTGATTCCGAGCACTCTAACTCGATAGTCAACTCTAGGTTGACTTTCCATATTCAAACTTCCTTCAAACATGCTATTTGCTTCATTTTCAATTCAATTCACTCCTAACTAGCCCGATAGGTTCTAACACTGATATAGAAGCATAAAATATGTTAATGCAACATAACGGGGTGGAAATTCCCGTAACGACGGGCCGGGTCGTTACATTCTCCCCAACTTAAACAAACGCTCGTCCTCGAGCCGACTCAGAGTTGTACTAGAAGCAATCCAATAGCTGAATGACCTTACCAAGCATATACTCGGGCGATCATACGTCACCCTATCTCACATAAGTCCGAAAACACCATATAGTCAAAATTTCACAGATCATCTGAACCATAAATCACATTGCACTTTCTGAAATCATATGCCAAATGCTAATCCCATGCCTATACTCAGGATACACTTGAATCCACTGCAATAACCCATATTCACTACTCCGGGTGAGATCATATGATGTATCGACAACCCAATCACTCGAGACGATAGTCTCTAATCACAACAATTGGCCACAATATCCAAATACTTGCTGAAAACCTCTTTTATTAGATAGAGTCTTATTCCAACACCTCCATATCCTGCTCACGGCAGCTGAAACATGCGATATACCGAACCCATCTCTCAGGTTAACCATTCGTGAATCTATTTCCCTTTTAAAACTGGTACCACAATAGGTTTCGGAGCCAAACCTCGATTTTTACCTTTCTAACAAGCTAAGATCCAATATGCTCGTATTCGTTAATGACTCCAACGGTCATTTTGATCATAACACACCACACTGGTGACATGACTTCTCAACCACCGGCCTAAGCCGCGACGAGCACAACATAGGCTCCAATAGAAACGCCTGAACACACTCGAATCATGACAGCTCAAATCATGATAACTGTCTCCAGCAAAAGAGCTGCAATTCAATTCCTCTGTGCCATCATAACATAGAAATAGAGTACCTGAATCCTTCTCGAGAGGTCATAACATCGCGTGGCCTTGCCACGATTCTTGATTCTATCCCAACATTATTACTCATGAAGCACCTCAAGCCACTAAGCTCTAATTGACAACGCAATGCCTACCAGCCGTCCGCTGGTCCTGGGTACAACTACTCTGTTGGAGCATACTCTGATGCTCTCTGCTACGCAATTTGTGCCATTTTCCGACATATTCCATATCACATTAGTCTAGACAACCTGACCCATGACAACTAGTCAGCAATCAAGTATCATAGTCCGAATTCGTCTTATCAAGTTAAGAGAGAGCCTCTAAGGCTTCCGATTTCCAATAATTCACAAAACGGTGCCGATGCATACGATATACAACCACTGCATATGCGGACTAACGAGGACTTCAAGTCTCCAACACATATATAACACATGAATCACCATGCCTAATTTCGTACTTCTCCGTACAATTACATAACGCACATCAAGCGTCCACTCATACCACGACAGCCATTCAGAAATTTCACTATGCCATCAACGACTCAGTTATTATAGTCGATCCAACAAGAGAATACCACCATACCACTGGATATCATCAGTTTACATTACCTTGTCCTTTTTGGATCATATTCCCTGCCAAGTTAATAGAATAGCAGTACCATTTTCATAAATCATCAGAAAGATTGATTCTTAAATCACCTGCAACTGCCCGCGCTGCTCAATAATTTTATTGACTTCCCGTATATTATGAACTGGTCTCAAAACCTTGAATATTCCATTATCAACTTTCCTTAACACTTCGTGTATACCATATCACACTAAGACAACATGGAAATTCATATCCCTTTCCTCCGCCTCAAACATCGGCGCACTCAACTAGTCAAGGACTTTCCAAGCCTTGCATATCAATAGGAAATATACTCATTTTCAAATCCTGGTAAAACACATCACTCTTTCTTCCCATTCGTTGCACAAGTTTAACTGCCAGGACTGAGTCCTTATACCCATATCAAGTTACACAACTGTCAGAACTCAAAAGCTTTGCTGCAATGTCTGCAAGACTCATTACTTCAACCACATACCAGGAATCAATCGTATTCCTTTTTATACCATTTTGGTTTATTAACAAGTCGTTCCATTACCCAGTTTCCTTTCTGATTCATCTCTCAATGTTTCCCAAAAGTACCACATTCTACCACACTTTATTTTGAAGAACTTTATGCGATTTGAATTCGTTATCACTACCTTCCAATACAGTTACATAGAATCCCTTCATTCACGTGATATAACACAAGTCTTGTTCTCTTCTAACGAAACCAACATCTTTAGCCACATGCACAATCTTAAGGCACCTGACTGTTACAAGAAAAATCTTGAACACTGCAAAACCATTCTCGGCATCATTCACCCTTATTCAGCTGTAATTCAACGGTCCTATTGAGTAGACCTACTCGTGTTTTATTAGAACTCTGACATCGCAGAACGTGATTACTTACAGATAGAATCAACTATCTTTCTTTTCTATACGGTGAATATTCTTTACCAACATCAGTTCAAAACACCCTAGTACTTCATCAGATCTACGAAGCACCATAACCTTTACCAGAATTTCCCAACATACTTAGAGACAGAATCAACATAGCACAAAATAGTGCAATCAGTTAATCAATAGCAACCTCCCCAATTTAGCTCGAAGCCATTCATCAAAGCACTTTCAACCACTCATATCATTATTACTCAAGTGATGCCGAAATGTTAATATGAGATTAAACTCAAGTCATTTACAAGCCTTGACAGAGACTCGAATCATCGGAGACCTTAGCTCTTCTGCAATTCTTGCAGATATACACGCACCACCAATAAGCCCACTTTCTTTAGGTGACAGAAATCTTTCTAAGTCCCAAATTTTTCAAAAATTTCGGCAGAGTTTCCTTTGTAAATTGGCCTATCCACCTGCCAGAGAATCACCAAATCATTCTAACAATACATCCACAACTCAACAAGATATCACAATGTATTTCAACAACATTAAATCTCAATACTATAAGAATCATATTATCATAATTTATACTTGAACCTGCGATGTACCTGCTCGAATCATAACACATATCAAAATCACTTTAGTCTTCCTGAGTTTAAACTCGTTCCACTACACATAAGGCACTTTACCTTCCAATTATGAGATATGATAATTATTTCTCACGCCCATAGCTAGGGCTACATATCAAATCACAATAAGAACTGAATACCTTACAGCTCTCCCATTATCAAACTGCCATTTGCACAATAAGGATCAGTACCGATCGTATGAACTTCATAATACCGACTCGCAAAATTAATACCTTGGTGCTCGAGCCATAGACAAGGATCCGGCCTCAAGTCCTCCCGACTGGCCCAACATGAACTCTTGGAGATTATATCTCGCCCCTCGACCAGGGAATCACAAGCCCTCAAGGCAATTATATTACTGAGCGCTCGATGCGTACACAGACGTGCGAAAGGAATTTCAAAAGCATATCTCAAGCTGAATCAAGTACGCATGATAAGAATTCCAAGAAATGTGAAGTGTTTCCTAAAGGTTCGCAGCCTCCCGAGGATAAATACAGGCGTCCCCTTACCGATCCACAAGACTCTACTAACCGGCTCAAGACTCATGAGGCCTAGTAAACCTAGGCTCTGATACCAACTTGTCACGACCCCAAATCCGGTCGTGATGGCGCCCAGCACACTGCTAGGCCAGCCCGACCAATCAACAATAATCACGGAGCCACGAGCTCACTTTATCCAATTTAAGCACAACGATAATAGATATATTAAAAATAGGGAACCAAGTCCCAACATGTGCCAACTCCCATAGACCGAAGGGTCAAGAGTCATGAGCCTCTATAGAGTATACAAAGTGTAAATAGTGAATATAACTGTGCACAAGTGTGGGATGGTCGGAACAAAAATATAGACAAACTGGAGAATCAGGTCATGCGAACGCTGGCAGCTACCTTGACTGTCCAAAAACACTCCCGAGCCGCAATGGAATCAGCACCTGCTGTGATGTACCTGGATCTGCACACAAGGTGCAGGGAGTCGGGTGTGAGTACTTCCAACTCAGCAGTAATAAAAGTAAATAATGCTGAAGGGAAGAAAACCACGATAGGCACTATCTCATGCTACACAATACGGAACTATCTTTTTATTCCTTTCAAGCATATGTGAGTAGATTATTTAGAAATCTCAATTTTAGCTACTTTCTTTTATAATAATATACCAATACCTGGATACAATCTCAAGCAGTGCAAGTCCGCACTCAAATCAGCCTCTCGGGCTCAGCACTCCTTATTAATTTGCACCAGGAGATTTGGTCAATAAGGCAACTAATGCATGTGTGCCAGTAATGTATGAGTGCTAAATGGTATGCCACGTAGTACACGTAAACCAATGTATGTATGCCATGCAATGCATATGACCGCTACGGCGTGTAGTCCGATCCAATTTGTGTACCCGTGCTCACTGTAGGGGTTCAGACTCCGGAGGGGCTCCTACAGCCCAAGCACAATATTAATATCACACCTGCTGCGGCGCGCAGCTCGATCCGTATACCACTGCGGCGTGCAGTCCGATCCATGCATGTGTATACATATGCTCACATGAAATGTCATGCCCTAACATATGGTCCTCGGCCCAATCAGTCTAACAAATAATCAAGAAAGCCCTACGGCAACAATATCATATCAGCTCACAGCTAAAAATGTTATTAAGACCTTGTTCAAGTTTTTCATAACCTTATAAAAATACCGATTAGCAAAATACCATTTTAAACCTTAAATTTAGAATAAAATATGCACAGTGTTATTAAGACAATGATACCAATCCCTGAAGGATTCAAATAATTGGCATGAAGCCCAAACATGATAATTAGTCCAATTCAGTTCAACAATTAGGTATTATTATTTATTACGCGGGATGGACCAAGTCACGATCCCCAATGGTGCTCTACCCCACGCCTGTTATCCGATGTGCAATTCACCTCAACACAGCACTAAGATGTGCAAGTCCGGGGTTTACTAACCCTCAGGACATCATTTACAAGTATTACCCACCTCGAACCGACGAAAGCTCATGCCCGCGACGCCTTAGCTCCTCGAACCGGCATCCGCGCACGTCAAAACTAGCACAAATCAGCACAAATATATCAAAATAGGCTAATGGAACATAACCCAATCGAAAGAACTCGAAAAATATCAAAAATCACGAAATTTGCAAAACCTGAGCCCCGGGCCCACATCTCGAAAAATTTCGAAACTCATATTTCCAGAATTCTCGTCTCGCTACGAGTCCATACATATAAAATTTACCAAAATCGGAGTTCGATTGGCCTTTCAAAACCCAAATATTTGTTTTCAATATCTAGGCCACAATCTTTCATAATTTCTACCCAAATTCATGAAGACTGATGTTAATTCTACCATAAAATGATGTTTTTGAGTCAAGAAACTTACCTCCGATGAATACCCGATAATTTCCCAGCGTTTTCCCGTGATTTCTTCTCTCTAGGGCTCAAAAATGGTGTTTTGGGTATATGAACCCGTGAGCCATCTGTTCTGCAATTTAATTTCACTGCCAGACAAATTTGCTCTTCGCGTTCGCGTGAGCTCCCACGCGTTCGCGATGCCCAGCATCATTTTACTCTTCGCGTTCGCGTTACCTATCACGCGTCCGTGATGCACTGATCCATTTTCCCTTCGCGAACGCGACATGCCCCCACGCGTTCGCGATGCACATTTCTTCAGCCATCCGGAGGTCCTTCTACGCGAACGCGACCTCCATCCACGCGAACGCGATGCTTCCCAGATTCCTTCTACGCGATCGCGACCGTCCTCCTCGCGAACGCGATGACCAAAGTGCCCCAGCCTACGCGAACGCGGGCCTTGCCCTCGCGAACGCGAAGGCTTAGCCTTCTACACAGTGATCTGCAATTTACAGCAGATTTTGCCAAGTTCAAAATGCCCGGATGATGGTCCGGATTCACCCCGAGGCCCCCGGGACCCCAACGAAAACCACCAACATACTCCAAAACACGATGCGAACTTGTTCCAATCATAAAAACACCATCCTAAACATCCAAATCACCAATTACACACGGATTCAAGCCTAAGTTTCTTCAAAACTTTCAAAACTAACATTCAATCCAAAACCCGATCAAACGACGTCCGAATGACCTAAAAATTTGCAGGCATATCCAAAATCACCTAACGGAGCTACTGCAACTGTCGGAATTCCATTCCGACTCCGGATCAAAATCTCACCTACCGTTCGGATTTCGCCAAAATTCAACCTTAGCCAATTCAAGCCTAAAACTACACCGGACCTCCAAATTCAATTCTGATTGCTCTCCTAAGTCATAAATGATCCCCCGAAACTAGTCGAATCATCAGAATCTGATTTCGAGCACTCTAACTCGATAGTCAACTCTAGGTTGACTTTCCATATTCAAACTTCCTTCAAACATGCAATTTGCTTCATTTTCAATTCAATTCACTTCTAACTCGCTCGATAGGTTCTAACACTGATATAGAAGCATAAGATATGTTAATGCAACATAACAGGGTGGAAATTCCCATAACGACGGGCCGGGTCGTTACAAACATTTTTTTGGTGAAGGCGCGTAGCCTGAGTTTTGGTTCGACCGTAGTTGAACATTTTGGCGAAGGCGCGTAGCCTGAGTTTTGGTTCGAACGTAGTCGAACATTTTGGCGAAGGCGCATAGCCTGAGTCCCAGTTCAATTGTTGTTGAACTTTGTTAATTTTGATGGTAAAGGCGCATAGCCTGAGTTTTGGTTCAACCGTTGTTAGACATTTTTTGGCGAAGGCGCGTAGCCTAAGTTTTGGTTCAACTGTAGTTGAACTTTTTGGCAAGACGCGTAGCTTGAGTTTTGGTTCGACCGTAGTCGAACATTTTGGCGAAGGCGCGTAGCCTGATTTTTGGTTCAACCGTAGTCAAACATTTTGGCGAAGGCGCGTAGCCTGAGTCCCAGCTCAACTATTGTTGATCTTTATTAATTTTGATGGTGAAGGCGCATAGCCTGAGATTTAGTTTGACCGTAGTCAAACATTTTGGCGAAGACGCGTAGCCCGAATCCTTGTTCAACTGTTGTTGAACTTTGTTAATCTTGATAGTGAAGGTGAATAGCCTGAGTCTCGGTTCAACCGTAGTTTTACTTTTTTTTTTCAATTTTGATGGAGAAGGCGCATAGCGTGAGTCCCGGTTTACTTAATTTTGCTTGCATTAGAGAATATGATGTGTTTCCTGAGGGAGTTCCAGTTTGCTTAATTTTTCTTGCATTGGAGAATATGATATATTTCCTGGGGGTGCTCCTGGTTCTACTCCATTTAAAGAAATAGTTAATTAAAATAAAATAAAAGCATTCGTTACCTCGACTTGATATGTCGGCGAGTGGGAAGGAATGTATAATCTTTCCTTAATGAAAAGAATAAAGCGTGAGGAGCGGCCTAGTGGTCCGCCAATAGGACCAGGCCCCAAATTTCGAGCAATAGTTCACTATGTGAGGATAGATAAGTAGCAGCCATAAACACAAGGTAACCATACACAAACGATAAGGAAGGCACTTCCTAGAGCAGTTTTAGTGTAAGGCAGAAAATCATAGCTTTGTTCGCATGCCTTCTCTTTTTCAGCAAAAAGCAAGATAATTCCATGTTCACGATCATTACTGCCTATGTGAACTCCGTCGTCGCAGACCAGATCCGATAGTGGTTGGTCGCAAAATGCTAGAATGGGCCGATATACAGAGGCCGCTAGAGGTGATGATTTAGATTTTGATGAGAGCATTTTGGCACCATCCCCGTATTTACAAGCGACATGAGCAGCTGCCGACAAACTTGTCGTAGGTTGGCACAACATAGCATAGAAGCAACAACGTGGGACAACTTCCATCCACTCACCATGATATTAAAACATGGCCCTACCATATTACTATATTGTTTTTTTTGGAAACTTTTTTGTGTTTTGCAAATGTAACCATAGATTAGTTTAATCCCAGTAATTTAGTCCTGCTTGTGCGCAAGAACAAATGGGCAACTTTGTCTGCCATATAGAAAAATACCCACCAATATTTTCTGCTTAGATTTCTTGATTATCTTTTTGTGCAGCAACCCCGAACAGTGCTGCTATTCTACAAGCTTGGTAGATTTTGAATTTTAGATCTAGAGAAAACTATAATTTTAACTAGAAAATCTTTACAGACGGCGTCAAATGGTTTGGCCCAAAAGTTGTTTAGTACTTTTTGAGCAAATCAATCGATAAAGATGAAGGAGTAAATCCTAATTAACGATAATTAACTCTAGATCCGAGATTAGTTGGGGAAGTAAAAAAGCACAGTCAAATATAAATGTTGATAGCGATTATGTTCAGATTTAATAGATTAAATAAAGATGCATTAAATAATAAAAATATGAGTAAAAGGTAAGATTCACCCGGTCTTCAGTGAGACAGATCTTCTTTCTTCTTTCTTTTCATAAAGATGAGTAATATATGTATACAATAACTTCATGACCCTTTTCGGATCTGATGAAAGTATTGAATCACATATTTTTTTTTTAAGAGATATGTTTACATATTTTCTAGAGAGAAGGGAGGGGAATCTCTGTCTTTTCTAGCAATGTTAGGGCCTCATTTATATTACAGGATACCTTCATCGAAAGAATCAAAAGGTACAATCTACAGAGAATATTCGATAAAATATTCCTTTTGAGTTTTCCAAGGCAAACCAGGTGCTTCATGGTTCGTACGCCCACGATCGTTGATGACGGTCCGATCTTGGTCCGTATGCCCACGACCGTTGATGACGGTCCGACCTCAGTCCGTACGCCCACGACCGTTGCTGAGGGTCCGACCTTGGTCTGTACGCCCACGACCGTTGCTGACGGTCCGACCTTGGTCTGTACGGCTACGATCGTTGATGACGGTCCGACCTTGGTCTGTACGCCCACGACCGTTGCTGACGGTCCGACCTTGGTCTGTATGCCTACGACCGTTGATGACGGTTCGACCTTTTCTGTACGCCCACGACCATTGCTGACGGTCCGACCTTGGTCTGTACGCCTACGATCATTGATGACGGTTCGACTTTGGTCCGTACGCCCATGACCGTTGCTAATGGTTCACCCTTGGTCCGTACGCCCACGACCGTGTGCCGAATTTCTTTGATCTAATTTTTGACCCATACAGCATGGTAGCTATGGCATTTAATTTGTCAATGTGACATGCCTAAGATTTTAGCTAGGTTTCTACTGATACGAGAAAGATTCAGAATTTTAACATAATGATTTCAACTTTAAATTCTTATTATTGAACTCATTACTCATTTTCATGCATATCTATACTTTATATTGATAATGTTGGGGTCAATCTGCCAAATTATATGTATGCTACATTTGCCCCTGTTTCAGATAGGAATCTTTACCATTTTGATTTTCTAAGCGATGAATTAAAGGTAAAGTTCAACAGTGTAATTTGGAGGACATAAAGAAATTAATTCAAATTTAATGTAACGATCTGGCCAGTCATTTTTGGAATTTATGCTCCTATCCCCTAGTAACAATTTTTCTTAAGTTTATTTCTGCTATTTTGATTAGCCGGGATGTTCGGTTTTGTGTTTCGGAGAGTTTTGGCACACTTAGTCCCTAAATGAGAGCTTCAGTAGTGAAAAATTGACAGTAGTTGGAATAATATGAAGACGGCCTCCGAATGGAAATTCGATGGTTCCGTTAGCTCCGTTAGGTGATTTCGGGTTAGGGGCATGGCCGGATTATGTTTTGGAGGTCCGCAGTTAATTTAGGCTTGAAATGCCGAAAGGTCGAATTTTAAAGTTTTCGATTCGATAGTGAGATTTTGATCCGAGGGTCGGGTTGGAATTTCGAAAGTTGCAGCAGTTCGTCATGTCATTTTGGATGTATGTGTAAAATTTCAGGTCATTCGGACATGGTTTGGTTAGGTTTTTGATCGAAAGCGTATTTTGAGAAAATTTGGAGTTCTTAGGCTTAAATCCTTGATTAATTCGAGTTTCCGATATTGTTTTAGGTGGTTCAAGGATTGGTACAAGTTTGAATGAGGTATTAGGTGTTATTGGTGTGTGTGATTGAGGTAGTGGAGGCCTCGGGTGTGTTTTGCATGCTCAACGGGACATTTTAGAAGTTAGAAGAATTGCAAAAAATCTATCACCTGATATCCTTCTTCGCATTCGCGTCTCCTCCTTCGCGTTCATGAAGAGTAATCTTGGAAGAGGACGTGTTACCCTTCGTGTTCGCTTAAATCTCCCGCGTTCGTGAAGCTTTGCCTTCTTCCCTCTTTGCGTTCGCATCCATGCTATCGTGTTCACGTAGCTTTGCAAGCTCATCCTTCGTGTTCGCGTACTGGTTCACGAGTTTGCGAAGAGAAATTTCTGGGCCTCGATATTTTTCTCTTCCGCGTTCGCGAACTTGCTTCCACGTTCGTGAAGCACATTTGATGCAGCCTTCATTTTTCTTCTTCAGAATGCGAGAAATCCTCCGCGTTCGCGATGCATTAAATACCTGGCAGATATAACATTTCAAAAATGAGGGTGTGGCCATTTTTTCAATACTTAAGCTTGGGAGCTCGGGTATGATCAAGATTTTGAGGGGTTTTCAGATGTATCGATTGGGTAATAATTCTAAACTCATTTTTGCTTGTAACCCACTAACCTAAGTAAGAATTCTTCCTTTAATTTCGGATTTTGAATGAAAATTCGATAAAACTTCATATGCTGAATTATTGAGTTTTGAGTGGGTTTTTGAGATCCGATTTGAGAGATTTTTATATGGTTAGACTCGCGGGAGTGCAAGGTTTCTGAAAATGTTAATTTCATCCGATTCTGAGACATTGGCCTAGGGGTATTTTGCCTAATTTCGCATTTTAGCTTTGAATTAAATCGAAGAATCAGTTGCTGGAGATGTTATTTACATTATGTAATTGAATTAAATATATGTGGGCCATTTAGAGTCGGATACTCGTGAAAAGGACGTGATTTCTAGTTGACTTTGAACCGGTTCAAGGTAAGTGGCTTGTCTAACCTTGTATGGGGGACTTTTCCCCTTAGGATTGATATTGTGGTAATTGAAATGCCTCATGCGTGAGGTGACGAGTGCACACTTGTGCTAATTGTTGGAAATCTGGTGTTTCTTTAAAAATAACCTTGAACTATGTTCCTCCTTTCCTTGCTTACACTGTTTGGATATTAAACATGTTGTAGCTTGAAGAAGCATTGTGAGCACGTGATTTTTGCCCGCATGAGAATTACTCCCAAAAATCCAAAAAATAAAATAGTTTTGTGTTGTTTGCAATTTTCATGGATTATGTGTTATTTTTTTTAATTATTTGGTCTGTGTGAGCGTGTTTGTTTGTTTAAATTGAGAAAATATAAAAATATATTGCGTTTGCGTTCTTAGGATTTAATTTACAATTTAAAGTAATCAAGTTTATTTGACAAAAATGGAAAATAACAAAAAATATGTATTTTTTGCATTTTTAGTATTTAATGTCCCAATTGTGTGATTTTATTTTAAATTGGCGTGATAATTATTATTAGAAGTTAATTAATATTTTTGATAAATTAATTTGGTCTTATAATGTAAGTTAGGATTTTTAGAACTTAGTTTGAATTAAATTTAAATAAGGAAATAAAAGAAGGAAAGGAAAATTGGAAAACAAGGGAAAACAAATGAATTGGGCTCTGCTGCCCGTCCAAACAAGCCCAAAACATATCCAACCCAGTCCAAAAATGCCCCAATACTCGTTACCCATTCAAATTAACCCGCCCCGTTCGTCCCTTTTAATCTGAGCCATTGGACCTCTTCATCCAATGGCCCAGATTGATTAATCTATTCCTAACCTAGCAAAGATCCCCCCCCCCCAAACCCTCTCGACCAATTCATTCCCAAAGCCCTTTCCCCATCGTCTCTATCAGAGACGAAACCAAACAACCCAAACAAACCCTAGCGCCGCCCTCCCTTTCCCTTCACCTTAAACCGGAGACAACGCCACGGCCGGCCACCAAATTCACACCCCTTGACCACGAACCCACCCTCTTCCCAAATCCACATCTATTTTTCATCAAATCACAGCCCGTTGTCTGGATTTGTGGATCGAAGAAATCAACCCCAAAACCTGGTTCGTTGAAATTAACCCCTAATCGATGTTACACGACCCCTCTGGTTTCCTTCATACCGTTTTCATCCCGGAGTTTTCTCAAATCGGACCAAAGCTCATCGAATGATCAAATCCCTGATTCAAGCTTAGCCAGTGAGTTATTACTTTTTTTTTTCTTAAATGTTGTTCGTTCTATTGTATTCTCTCTTCTACTCTTTGGTCGTGTGCAAATTAAAACTCAACCAGTCCTCTACCTCGAGGTTCTGTTTATTCGAGCACTTCCTTTATTTTTCAAGAGCCAACGTTTGGTTTTTCTATTGATTAATGTATGTTGTAAGATACGTAAGCGATTATTTAAGTTTCATCGATTAAGGTCCGTTCGACCTAAAAAAATCCAAGTTCGAGTTGGTCCCAGGTTCGTGTAGTTTCTGAGGTATTTCTCTTTTGCCGTTTGTTCTATTTTCTTTTTATTAATACTGTTATTTTGTTTTAGTTTAGTTGTAATTCAGTTTTGTTCATTGCTTTTCTTCTTCTGTGACGACCCAAAGGGTCATCACTTGTTTTATTAATCATTCCGAGCTTTTGAGATCTTGAAAACCTCATTTATAGTTGCCTCGATTTGCGTGCACAGTCCGGGCACAAAGCTGGAAAATATTTATGTTGAAATATGTGAAATATGTGAAAAAGTTGAAGAATTTTGATATTAATATTGATATGGTTGACTTTGGTCAATATTTTTGGTAAACGGACCCGGATCCATGATTTGACTGTCTCAGAAAATCCGTAGAAAAATATGGAAACTTGGGCATATGCCCGGAATTGAAATCCGAGGTCTAGAACCCCGGTAAAAGAATTTTTTTGTTAAATTGTTTTCCGAAAATGTTTAAGGAAAATAAAACTGATTTTTTATTAAAAAGTACTGGTATCGGGCTCGTATTTTGGTTCCGACGCCCAGTACAAATCATATATGTTGGTTAAGCGCTTCCTATAAAGTTTGGTTGAAAACGGACGTCGTTTGACGTGTTTCGACCTTAAATTGGAAATTTTGGAAATTATGAAATTTGAAAGAATTCTTGAGTTTTAAGGCTCAATTCATTGATTTTGATGTTATTTCGGCGATTTGTTCGCTCGAGCAAGTTCGTATGATGTTATTGAGTTAGTGTACATATTTGGTTTGGAGCCTCGAGGGCTCGGGTGAGTTTCGGATAGGCATCGGGGTGGTTTTAGACTAGGAAAAACTGCAGAAAATCTGCAGCAGACATTCCTTCTTCGCGTTCGCGTCCACCTGGTCGCGTTCGCGAAGGCTTCTCTTTCTTCTTCTACGCGTTCGCGTCCTTAGGATCGCGTTCGCGTACAGCAACATGGACCCCAGCCTTTTTCCTCTACGCGTTCGCATGAAGGCTCCCGCGTTCGCGGAGCCTGGCCTGCCTCTTCTACGCGTTCGCGTACGGCACCACGCGTTCGCGTAGGCCAAATTTCAATCCCCAGAATTTTCTTCTTCGCGTTCGCGTTAAGCCCCACGCGAACGCGATGTGTAAAAACTTCTTCTTCATCGTGAACGCGACCGGGGTGTCGCGAACGCGATGAACAAACTCATGCCCAGTGAATTTAAGACAGAAAACAGAACAGAAACGGGATAAAAATCCCATTTCTGTTCAACTCTCTTCTCCACAACTTCTTGGACGATTTTTGAGCGATTCTTCATCAAACTTCTTGGGTAAGTGATTCTTAACTCGTTTTCTTCATTTTCCATCAATATTATTTAAATTCCTAAGCCTAATTAGGTGTAAATGGGTAGAAAAATTGAGAATTGAGTATAGTAAGGGTTTTCAAAGAATTTGCGATCTAGACCTCGTTTTGGAGTCGAACTTAAGAACAAATTGTATATTTGAACTCATGGAAGATTGGGTGAACTTATTTTGGTTCGAAACTTGAGTTTCGATTATGTGGGCTCGGGGTCGATTTTTACTATTCCGGCAGAATATTGTAAAAACCATATTTAGCAATATGAACTAGTTTGTTAAGTAGAATTGATGATATTAAATCAATTGTGTATAGATACGATTGGATTGGAGTCAAATTCAAAAGGAAAAGGCATTGCTACGGATTGAATCGTTCGTAAACTTTCGAGGTAAGTGTTTGTTCTATCCTAGCTTGAAGGAATAGGAACTTAGTTATGAATAAATTGTTGATTAAGAGTTATTGGTGTTATACCGGTAATGAAGATAAATTATTGAAATTATTATCAATTATTGGTTTAAAACCGGTAATTATAAATATTGTTGATATAGAGATTATTGGCTAAATGCCGGTAATATATATATATTTATGAATTGGGATCGTGTGGCGCGCCGACCACTTATATATTTATGAATTGGGATCGTGTGGCGCGCCGACCACTTATATATTTATGAAATGGGATCGTGTGGTACGCCGACCACGAAGTGATTTAAATCTTGGCATTGGCCATAGTTGCCGGTAGCCTATTGATACATTTGGGAGCGGGTGGTACGCCTACCACAAGATATAATTACTGTGATAGTTGGGAGCGGGTGGTACGCCTACCACGAGATATGAAATGAGAGAGGAATTGAGACATGAAAGTAGGATTTATTCTGTTGAATAGATTATTCTGGATATCGTGAGTTAGACTGTTATTTCAGAGCAAGAGTATTTCCTTATAAATGTACTGTATATATATATATATATATTGTAACTGTACAGGTTTGTGTGGGTGACTGGCCTTAGCCTTGTCACTAGTTCGCTGGGATAGGCCAGACACTTACCAGCACATGGGGTCGGTTGTACTGATACTACACTCTGCGCTCTTTTTGCACAGATACAGATTACGGACAGCAGCAGCGGCAGTAGCGACTTGTGGATTTTTCGACTACTGAGACTACGAGGTAGCCTTGCAGGCGTCCGCAGGACCCGTTGTCTCTTCTATCTATGCTTTTCATTCTGTTATCTCATGTAATCGAGATAAACAACTTGTATTTTCTTTCAGACAATTATGTGTATTATTCTTAGAAGTTCGTGAGTATTGTGACACCGGTCTTGGGTAGTGTATCATGTTTGGGTTTTCTTTATCATATTTGACTAAGTCTTCCGCTAATTTTGATTATTCCGCTGTAAGTTATATGTTTTTAATAATAAGTCTTAATAAGAAATTGGTAATTAATGGAGGTGTAATTAATTTTTGGCTTGCCTAGCTTCCATTTAGTAGGCGCCATCATGACCCCGATGGTGGGAAATCCGGGTCGTGACATCTTCCCCATCATACCTATTATTTGGTCTAGTTTGCTTTTGTTTGTTGTTGATTATATGTTATAAACTATGTAATCGATTTGAATAGCTTCGTCGATTAGTTAGTTTCCTTATAGCTCCATGTTTTGTTCAAAGCCAGCCGAATGACCTGTTTGTTTGTTTCATTCAGCTTGTTTGTTTATGCTTTGTATTTATGGAATTTCGATTCAGTCAAGTAGGTCTCTTGTGCAAACTATGACTACTCCAAACTGTTTCTGGTAGTATTATTTAGTGTGTTTGTTTTGTACCCTTTGTATGTTGGTTAATTGTTAGGAATTGTTATTTGGTTATAATTAAAGTGGGTAAAACAGTGAATTAAGGGGATTAAAGGGATAATTGATGGCTGCTAATAATTTTTAGGGGGTAATTAGCAGTAGCCTAGGGGGTTTGAGTAGGAGTCTCCTAATTTGAGTAGGAGGCTGCTAATTTGGGTAGAGGGTACACTATTTATATTAATTAATAAGAATTAAGTGAGTGGAAATTAGGTGCCTATTTAATATTGAAAAGGGACTAAGTTGTGAGAAAAAAGGCACCAACTGTATGCCTATAAAGGCTGGAAAATCAGATTATTATAGAAGGAAGAAAAAAAAACAAATTTTGAGAGTTTTTTTTTTAACACACACACACAGATTTTCATACACACAGATTTGAGAGATAAAAATAGACCTGGAGATTTTTATACACACATACAGGAGGACTAGAAGTTAAAAAAAGAGAAATAGAAGCTTAGAAAAAAAAACTGAAAGTTTTTTTTTTGAAAGAAACCTACTATTCGATTGATTATATTTTCGAGTCTAAAGGGTTGGTTTACTGGTGATATTGAAAATTGGTCGGGTTGGCTGAGTGTATTCTAAAAACCGTTGTCTCAAATTCTTTCGGATTCATTCCCTTTAATTCTGGGCTGTTGGTTGAGGTCCATACTGGTCGAAACTGGTTGTTTCCGAGCTTTCTGGATATTCCTGCTATTTGTTGTTGCTATTGCTGTGTTACCGCTGTTGCTGACTCCTTTTTCTGTTACTGTTATTTCAAATTCTAGGTATCTCTTATAACTTCATGTAAGCTTGGTGACATATAGTTGAAGTAGCCGATGTGGTAAATTCATGACAAGGCTTGACACAATGATTTGAAATTTTTGAGTAATTCATTTGGATGAGGCATTATTGTTTAGACCCTATTGATATTGTGAAGTGGTATAATCCTACTGCTTAATTTGCAAATGTCGAGAAATATGGGTTGAAGCATAAACAAATCGATTTAAATTTTCGATCATTTTTTCTTTTTGAATCTGTTCATTTTGTATTTGAGCTAGTCTTGGAGCTGTAAATTGTTTCTGTTCAACTAGTTTTTTTTTGTTTTTTTTTTCTTTCTGATTTGCGTGTGATTATAGTACATTGCTTATATTAGATCCCTATTTCCATTTTAGTTTCATGTTTATTTTTTCTTTATTTGTTTGTTCACGTAGAAAGCATTTCTTGTTTCTGCCTTTATTTTAATTGTCATCATGATAGTTTCATTTTGATTTAAGCAATTTAGTGTTTGTTGGTTCGTTGTCATTCTGGTTGGTGGAAATTTGAGGGGCACGACAGCATTTGGGCCACAAATAGATAAGAGTGCAAATGATATGTTGGATTGCAAAATTGTTAAAGCTTGGCCCTGTATTATTGAATTTTATTGGGCCAAACATTCAGCCCAAATCCTAGACGCTAAAAATCGATTAATATTACATTAGAATATGGGGTATTAATTTGTAACTATAAAATTGGGTTTCGAGTTAGGTAGCGGGTTCAAGCTAAAAGATTCTTCCCTTTTGTTTGAATTCGGTCTTGAATTCGAGGCTCGAATTTATAAATGTAAACTAATTGGCCCCTTTATAGATAAATAATATATAGAAAATTCTAGTTTGCTTTTAGTTGGCCTTTAATAATAAAATAAGACGAGCCTCGCCAAATCAAATATATAATTGCGGGGCCTCATCAATTACTTAATAAAATACTTAGAGATTCGGGATGGGTCGTTTAGTAAATTTCATGGCCTTCCCAAAAGATAATAATACGTTAGACTTTTTAGGCGCGCTCTTAATAAAATTACATTCCTAAACTTGGGTGCACATTTATGTGACCCAAATCCAAATCTCAACGAAGTCGAATGCGTTAAAGGTCACAGGCGTACTGGTACGGTGTGATCCGAAATACATTTTCACGATGTTGCAACTCTTGTAAAATAATAATAAAAGCGGTAAAAGAATCTTAATTTGTATTAAGTACATAACTGTTAAAATCAGATAAATAAGCTGAATATGACAGTTGAGCGACCGTGCTAGAACCATGGAACTCGGGAATGCCTAACACCTTCTCCCGGGTTAACAGAATTCCCTACCCGGATTTCTGATTCGCAGATTGTTAAACAGAGTCATTGTTTTCCCCGATTTGGGATTCAACCGGTGACTTGGGACACCATTAACCTTCCAAGTGGAGACTCCGAATTAAATAAATAAATCCCATTTCGACTGTCCTTTAATTGAAAAAACTCTCTCGCGCCCTCGGGGGTAGCACTAAAAAGGAGGTGTGACAAGCATGTCTACTTGACTAAATTTCTTTATCTACCTTAACTGTCTAAATTGTACTACTTGAATCATGCTAGGTTAGGATTACCTGCTTCACTTTGATATGAAAATGATTGGATTGAATTTTATTGTTGTTGAGTATTTACTTTGGGACAACGCAACTGTATTCCGGTAGATCCCCCTGCAATTTATTTTGGGACTACGGGACGGTATTATGGGAGCTCCCATATATGTTTACTTTGGGACTACGGAATTGTATTTCGGGAGATCCACCTGCACATTTATGAGTTGGACTACGGAGTTTCACCCGAGAGATCTATTGGACATGATATTTATATTTACGGACTACATGACGGTATCCTGGGAGATCCCCCGTTGTTATCTCGTAGTCGAGCTATGTTCTATTACTGTGTTTTTCTTGCCTTTGTAATAATTGTGTTGTCCTTTATATCTTGTGTTATTTAATTACACTGTCATGTCACACTGTTAAACTTGTATCTTATTTAACCTCAGTAGGGCCATGACTTCCTCGTCACTACTTAACTGAGATTAGGCTTGGCATTAATTGAGTACTGATATGGTGTACTCATGCCCTTTCTGCACATATTTTTTGTGCAGATCCAGATACTGCTGCACTGGCTTTCCATCCTTGAGGCTGGGAGAGCTTTTGGAGACTTCAAGGTACATCTGCCGCGTCCGTAGACCAAAGAGTCTCCCTCATTATTCTATCTTGTAGTGTTAGCCTTGCTACTATTGATGTAGACATTCCGAAGTTACATCACTTAATTATATTTCTCTCAGCTTGTGTTCCCTTGAGTTTCCGAGTTTTGGGATAGTATTGTAGAATCTTGAGATATTGTGATGTATGTACCGAGTGGCATTTTACATTTTGTTTCTTTTTAGTTAAATCTTGGTTCAAGCTATACTTACGCAAGGTTTCCATTGTTTTCTACACTTGTTAGGCTTACCTAGTCATAGAGACTAGGTGTCGTCTCGACAGTTCATGGAAGGAGAACTGGGATCGTGAAAAGTTGGTATCAGAGCTATAGGTTCATAGGAGTCACGGAACACAAACTGGTTTATTAGAGTCTCGCTGATCAGTACGAAGACATCTATACTTATCTACGGGAGGCTATGTAACAGTTATGAAAAACTCCAGTTCCTTTGATTTCCTTGCCGTGCGAGATTTTCTATGTCACAACTAAACTTCTATCTTTCTATTTTCTCATTGGTGGTGAAGACACATACTACCCAAGAGGATCAGGCACCCGAGCCCCCTACTGCAACCGTCAGAGGTTGGGATAGAGCCCGGGACACGCTCGTGGTGCAGCCAGAGAACCTACATGAGCTGCCTCCGAGTCACCACCAACAGTGCCAAAATGGAGTCCAGACACCCGATACGTTTGCCACTACTACTCCAGCACTGCAAGAGACTTTGGCATAGTTTATGAGTGTGTACACCACTTTGGCTTAGGTAGGATTGCTTCCCCTTACTGCAGCCACATCCCAGGCCAGGGAAGAAGTACGGACTCCCGCCGCCCGCACCCCTGAGCAGCGAGTGAATGTTGAGAAGGCCCAAGAGATTATACCTATGCCACCTGCAGTACTAGTTTAGCCCGGGGATAAGGCAGCGGCTTCAGAGGATGAGCAGCAGAGACTTGAGAGGTTTAAGAAATATGATCCTCCAAAATTCAGTGGGCTAGTAACAGAGGATGCCTTGGGATTTTTGGAGGAGTGCTACCGTATTCTCTGCAATATGGGAATATCAGGATCGAGCAGGGTTTCCTTCAATACTCTCCATCTTCGCAGAGCTGCCTATTAGTGGTGGCGTGCTTATGAGTTAGATAGTCCGAATGATGCAACTTCCCTGACTTGGGCTTAGTTTTCATATATGTTCATCAGGGAGTATGTCCGTAGAGTCTTAGGGATGCCTGTCACGCGGAGTTTGAGCATTTTCTCCTGGGTACTATGATTGTCTCGGAGAATACTATCTATTATATTGACTTGGCTAGACATGTCCCAACTTTGGATTCTACGGTTCGCAAGAAGGTTCGCTGGTTAATTGAGGGGCTTATTCCCAACATCATATCTAGCATGTCCCATGAGTTAGAGACGGATGTGTCTTATTAGCATGCAGTGAATATTGCTAGGAGGATTGAGGGTATACATGCTAGGGACATGGAGGAGAACGAGGCCAAGAGGTCTCGAGAGTCAGGCCATTTTTCTGGTGCCCGTGCCCCAGCTGTAGGTCGTGATGGCAGGGGTCATATTGGTCACCCCATTCATTCAGTTCTTCCAGCAGCCAGTGATATTTTAGCTCCACCTAGGCCTTAGAGACCTTATTATGCACCTCCAATCTCTAGTGCGCCTCCTGCATGGGGTGCTTCTAGTGGTCAGTCCAGCAGAACCGAGCCGAGCCAGTCACAGCCGCCACGTCCTCCCAGAGCTTTTTTGAGTGTGGTGACACACTCCATATCGAGAGAGATTGCCCCAAACTCAGGAGGGGTGCACCTTCCCAGACTCCTCAGCCACATCAAGTCCCGCAGAGCTCTCAGGCTATGGTCCTAGCACCAGCTGCTACTCCACCAGCCCAGCCAGCCAGAGGTGGAGGTTGGGGAGGTAGAAGTCTCCCTAGAGGGGGAGGCTAGGCCATATATTATGCTCTTCCAAGCCGTATTGAGGCTGCCTCCATCGATTTTGTCATCGCAGGTACCATCTTGGTCTATCATATAGATGCATCGATTCTATTTGATCCAAGCTCCACTTATTCTTATGTATCTTCTTATTTTGCTTCGTATTTGGGGGTACCTCAGGATTCTATGAGTTCCCCATTTTATGTTCCTACTCCTGTGGGATTCTCTTATTGTGGACCGCGGTTATCAGTTGTGTTTGGTTATTCTTGATGGTTTTGATACTAGGGATGACTTATTATTGCTCAACATGGTTGATTTTGATATTATTTTGGGCATGGACTGGTTTTCGCCCCATTATGCTATTCTTGATTGTCACACAAAAACTGTGATGTTGCATATGCCAGCTGTATCGTGTTTTGATTAGAGGGGTGCCCTAGGTCACACTCCCAGTAGAGTTATTTCTTTCATTAAGGATCAACGTATGGTTGAGAAAAGTTGTGATGCGTACTTAGCTTATGTGAGAGATGCTAGTATGGATACTCCTTCTGTTGATTCAGTCCCAGTGGTACGGGATTTCCCCGATGTGTTTCCAGCTGATCTTCCGGGAATGCACCTGATAGGGACATTGATTTTGGCTATCTATTGCCGGGCACTCAGCCCATTTCTATGCCTCCATACCGTATGGCTCCTCCTAGGTTGAAGGAGTTGAAGAAGCAATTGCAGGAACTACTTGAAAAGGGTTTTATTCAGCCCAATGTATCTTGTTGGGGTGCTCTTGTGTTATTTGTAAAGAAGAAGGATGGTTCTATGCGCATATGTATTGATTACCGCCAGTTGAACAAAGTTATAGTAAAGAAATGTTATCCCTTGCCTCGTATTGATGATCTGTTTGACCAGCTTCAGGGCATACGGGTGTTTTGTAAGATCAATTTGCGCTCAGGTTACCATCAGTTGAAGATTTGGGAGCAAGATATCCCAAAGACTACCTTCAGGACTCGATATGGTCATTACGAGTTCCTTGTTATGTATTTTGGGCTGACCAATGCCCCCGCAGCCTTCATGCATCTGATGCACAGTGTATTCCGGCCATATCATGACTCTTTTGTCATCGTCTTTATTGATGATATTCTGGTATATTCCCATAGTCGGGAAGATCACGAGCAACACCCGAGGACAGTGCTTCAGAATCTGAGGGGAAAGAGATTATATGCAAAGTTTTCAAAATGGGAGTTTTGGTTGCATTTCGTGGCACTCTTGGGTCACATGGTATCGAGTGAAGGCATCCATGTGGATCCGAAGAAGGTCGAGGTAGTGCAGAGTTGGCCCAGACCATCCTCAGCTACAAAGATTTGTAGTTTCCTTGGCTTGGCGAGCTACACCATCATTTTATTGAAGGGTTTTTATGGATTGCAACCCCTATGACTAGATTGACCCAAAAAGGTGCTCCAATTCAATGGGTAGAGGAGTGTGAGACGAGCTTTCAGAAGCTAAAGACAGCCCTAACTACAGCCCCAATTCTGATATTGCCTATCGGTTCAGGGTCTTATACTATGTATTGTGATGCCTCGAGAGTTGTCCTTGGAGCGATATTGATGCACGACAGTAGGGTGATTGCCTACGCATCCAGAAAGTTAAAGATACATCAGAAGAACTATCATGTCCATGATCTTGAGTTAGCTGCCATTGTTCATGCCTTGAAGCTCTAGCGTCATTACTTGTACGGCGTGTCTTGTGAGAATATATTGATCACTGAAGTTTGTAGCATCTGTTCAAGCAGAAGGATCTTAATTTGCGCTAGAAGAGATGGCTAGAGTTACCGAAAGATTATGATATCACTATCTTGTATCATCCGGGAAAGGCCAATATGGTGGCCGATGCTTTAAGCCGCCGAGCAGAGACTTTAGGAGTTTGGCTTATTAACCAGCAATATGTAGGTGTATGGTAATGGATGTTCAGGCCCTAGCTAGCCAATTTGTGAGATTGGATCTTTCGGATCCCAATCGGGTTCTAGCTTGTGTGGTCTCTTGGTCTTCCTTGTTTGATCATATCAGGGAGCGATAGTATAAATACCCTAATTTGCTTGTCCTTAAGAACAAGGTGTTACATGGCGATGCTCGAGATATGACCATTAGTGATGATGGAGTATTGAGGATGTAGGGTCAAGTTTGTGTACCCAATGTGGATGGACTTCAGGAGTTGATTCTATATGAGGCCCATAGTTCACGATATTCCATTCATCTGGGTGCCGCAAAGATGTAGAGGTGCTTTAACAGACAATTGCAAATCGATGAAGTTGTCTTCTCTTCGATGTCGAAGGGTGAAAGAAAAGATTTGAAATACTTTTTTATTATATAAGTAAGTGAGAATTTGTATTTTTTTTTTATTTTCTACCAATATGGAGTATCATATATATGCACTTGATTTTACTATATATGTATTTTTTGTACCGTGCTATCATAGATAGTTTGTGCATATCTCGACTAATGCTACAAGGTATCTGCTACCTTCCAAAACACATGCATCCGATAAATCTATCTATCAAGGTACAGACAGATGGGAAGAAATTACTTAATATTTTTTTCTCCCTATTGAAATCTGATTCCAAAACCTCATGGTTCTCAAGCCACTAATTCTCATATCAGTTGAGAGTTGGATAATCCCAACTCTAATATAATGCAGGGGCGGAGCTAGCTTTGGATTGCTGATTTGGTCGAACCCAATAACTTTGGTCCAAATTTATTAAATATATAAATACTATTATTTTAAAACCTGTAACATAAAAAGACTAACATCTCGAACCCCTAAATTTTATATTCCAGCTCTGCCTCTGATATAATGTGCAGATCCTAAAACGATGTCTTTTTTATGAACTAAAGACAATAATTTTCAAAAACCGTGGCCTTTCCATTGACCAAAAGCCAGACTTCCAATACCCTATGGCAATGCTTTTTAATATATTTTACTGAAAATACAATTGGGTGACATGATAAATCTTGTTATATGCCTAGATTAAAGAAAATGTTCACATGATTATTAATCCAAAGTGGAAAAATTATGAAAAAAAAAGATACTATGATTACCATTTGAAAGCTGTAAAACTTGAGCATGAACCTCAAAAAATATGTCGTGTCTTGAACCTTAATCAATGACTTTTCACATTTAAGATATTAGCCAATACTTGTAATATTCATATCCGAGCTTAATTAATCAGGTCTTGAATAATTACTTTTTTATCTTTAATTAGAGATTCCGGTTTACAAATGTTGTTAGAAAATGGTTTACAAAGTGAGATTTTTCGGTATAATTCAGATTTAATCATGTCCCAATATAGGTATGAACATTGATTGAGAAACAAAAAAAGAAAGAAACTTGTTCTGGAAATTGATACACAGAAGTTCATTACTTTAATTTTATTATTTTGTTGTGTGCATGGTTGTATGATTTAATATTACTTTACCTTTTGTACTTCATTTATGTTTTATTTTTTTGTTTGTTTGTCAGATGGAATGACTTTTTTAAACATGTTCATCAGAATTTAGTGCAACTTGTTTGGCATTTAGCCCTAAGTTTGGCACCAAAATAAAGCCACTAACATAATTCAGTGGAATATATTATAGACTTGTGAGCTTTTTGTTGTAGCCAAAAAAAGTACCCAACAAGCAATCTTATCTTGTCAATTGTATGTGGATCTCTGTGGATGTGGAGATCAAGTGCCATTCTTTTTTTCTTTTCTTTTTTAATGGGCTCAATCGCGGTTTCAGATTTGTTAGATCAGCGAGTACTGGATATTAGGTTGTTTTGATGAAAAATAATACCGTCAGACTTTTATATAATGATTAGTTACCTCACGTAGTAAAGATTTATACTTTATTTATTTTAAATGATTATTTAAAAAAAAAATTATATTCCATAGTTATATTATGATTTTTTATAGCCAAATATCTATTTATTGTCACCTCATACCCTTAAGCCATAAAATAAGCTTTGTATTAATTTTCTATCTCATATCCCCTGAAATTTCTCATATTCCCTACCCCATATCTATTCTCCCTCCCTGTGACGATCCGACACGTCGTCACGTGAGTTACTGCCCCGTTTTTCTCATGTTGTGTTGCTTTATGTTTCAATATCCGTATTCGAGTCGATCGGGTGGAATTGAGTTGGTTTTAGTTGGAAATAAGGCACATAGCCTCTTAGAAGAAAGCTTGTTTTAGAAAAGTCAGCCGGAAGTTGACTACGTAGTTAGAGGGCCCGGATGTGAATTTCGATGGTTCGGTTAGCTTCGGAGGATGATTTGTGACTTAGGAGTGCGATCGGAATTGAATTTGGAGGCCCGCCGTAAAATTAGGCTTGAATTGGCAAAGTTTGAATTTTGGTGAATTTCGGTTGATAGGTGGAATTTTGATACGAGGGTCGGAATGGAATTCTGAGAGTTGCAGTAGCTTCGTTAGGTGATTTTGAATATGTCTGCAAATTTTCATATCATTTGGGCGTCGTTTGGTCGGGTTTTTGATTGAATGCATATTGCGGAAGTTTTGAAGAAACTTAGGATTGAAATCAATGTGATTTAATGGTTTTAGCGTGGTTTGACGTATTTTGAGGATTGGAACAAGTTTGAATAAGGTTTTAGGATGTGTTGGTGCTTTTGGTTAAGGTCCCCGGGGGGCCTCGGGGTGATTTCTGATAGTTAAACGGGAGTTTGAAGCATTTTTGCAGGTCTGAAAAATTTTGTCTTGTGGTATTTCCGCATCTGTGGAAAAGGAGTCGCAGAAGCGGTTCCGCTGATGCGGCGGAGATCTCACAGAAGAGGGCAGGCGTGGCCCAGGGCATGGGTCGCATAAGCGGTCCTAGGGATTTTTAGGTGAGACCACATAAGCGGTCATGTAGTCGTATGTGCGGGACCGCAGGTTCAGTTATTTGATCGCATAAGCGGAAATCGACTTGGAATTAAAGTGAACAATGTTCACGAATTGGAAAAGAGAAGGAAAATATTTTGGACTTCGGCTTAGGCGATTCTTGGGTGATTTTGGAGAGAATTCAAAGGGATTTCATCAGGTATGAATTAATGGACTCGGGTTATGTTTTTATGGTGTAAAATCATGGATTAAACACTGAAATTCAAGAGGGTTTAATGCTCAAAATGGAGGTTAGAGTTTGAAACTTTAAAGAGTTTGAATTGATGATTCGAGGGGTCAAATGGACTCCGATTCTTGTGTATTTTATATGTACGGACTCGCGGCAAAACGAGGAATCCAGTGATGTGAATTTCATAATTTTTTGAGAAGTGGGCCCGGGGCTCGGGGTTTTCCAACTTCGTATTTTTGGGTATTTTTCGAGTTTTTTCAATTGGGTTATGTTCCATTAGCTTAATATAACGTATTCCTTATGGTGTTGGCCAGATTTGGCGCGTGAGAAGGTTGATTCTAGAGGAAAAGGCTTGGCGGACTAGTTCTTTAGCTTGTTCGAGGTGAGTAATTGATGTAATTGTTGCTCTGAGGGTTTGAAACCCCAGACTTTCACATCGTGATGCTATATTGAGGCGTGACATGCATTCCAAGGTGAGTGCGGGGTCGGTTACTATTGGGGATTGAGACTTGGTCCGTCCCGGGTATGATTTCTTCTATATGGGCGATTGAGACGCATACTTTATCACTGTGAATTGGGCTTATTGCCATGTTTGGTGCTTTGTGCCGGCCTGTAGAATCCTTAGGGGATCTTGCGTGTTACCTCATTTGTGTGTATATCACATACTCTCAGTCATACTTTCTATTGTTGAAACAACAAAAAGAACTACATTTTTAATCATGAATATTAATGAAAAAGGATAAGAGGGCTGAGATCCCGATAGTAAGTCATGTCCGATTGGCTATGCATTTATTTGACTGAGATGGGTCGAGGACCCGACTGTAAGGATGATTTCCTTATTATGGATCGGGCTGCACGCCTCAGCCATGATAAATTGATATTGAGGCCGTGAGCCTGTTTGATGCTAAGACATGGCAGATATTGTGTTTGGGCTGTAGGAGCCCCTATGGAGTTTGTACACACCCCCATTGAGCGCCGTCGATGTTAAATATGTGGAGAGGGTACTAGAGTTTATCGTTATATGTATCACATTCTTTCATGCATTATTCTTAATTGTATTACTTGTTGTATATTGTTCCCACTGATTTGGAGATGAACTGCTAGATATAGAGTACTTTGTGCATTTTCTGTGTTTTATTACTTTCAGACTTTCATTATGTTTATTACTCACTGGGTTAGAGTACTCACTTTACTCCCTACATCTTGTGTGCAGATCCCGGTTCTTCTTCTCAGGCTGAGTAGCTTTCAGTGATCAACAGATTTGCTTCCGGGAATGTCAAAGTAGTTGCATGGCATTCGCAGCTGTTGTTTTTTCCCTCTATCCTTGTCTTTTATTTATGTACTTTTAGACTTTTAAGCAGACTATGTAGTAGGGTAACACTCTGTTTGTAGAGGCTCATATTCGTGATACCGGGTGCATGGTTGGGCTATATTCTATGTTTTGCTAAACTTTAGTATTTTCATCAGTATATCCGAATTTTACTTAAATGGCTTAACGATTTACTATTTCATTTATCAGTTTTGATTTATCAGTTGGAATGAGTATGGGAAATGGTCGGGCTTACCTAGTAGTGTGCAGGGCGCCATCATAACCGAGTTGGGGTCGTGACAAGTTGGTATCAGAGCCTAAGTTACGTGTCTTGTGAATCATGAGCCGGTTTAGTAGAGTCTCGCGGATCGGTATAGAGACATCTGTATTTATCCTCGAGAGGCTGTAGAACCTTATAGAAAACTTCAACTTCTTGAAATTCTTGTCGTGCGACTTTATTGATCCAAGAACTAAATTTCTATATTCTATTCTCTCGCAGATGGCAAGAACCCGTGCTACCGAAAATGGCGGACGACCACCATTGCAACCAATAGAGGTCGTGGATGCGATCGTCGTTGTGGTCGAGGCAGAGCAGCAAAGGCAGCACCAGTTGACCCACCAGTTTCCCTCATTCAGGATCAGCCTCCAAATGTAGAGACTTATCACGACCCTAAATCCGGTCGTGATGGCACCCAGCACACTGCTAGGCCAGCCCGACCAATCAACAACAATCACGGAGCCACAAGCTCACTTTATCCAATTTAAGCATAACAGTGATAGATATATTAAAAACAGGGAACAAAGTCCCAACACGTGTCAACTCCCATAGACCGAAGGGTCAAGAGTCATGAGCCTCTACAGAGTATACAAAGTGTAAATAGTGAATATAACTGTGCACAAGTGTGGGATGATCGGAACAAAATACAGACAAACTGGAGAATCAGGTCCTGCGAACGCTGGCAGCTACCTCGACTGTCCAAAAGCACTCCCGAGCCGCAATAGAATCGGCCATGCTGTGATGTACCTGAATCTGCACACAAGGTGCAGGGAGTCGGGTGTGAGTACTTCCAACTCAGCGGTAATAAAAGTAAATAATGCTGAAGGGAAGAAAACCACGATAGACACTATCTCATGCTACACAATACAGAACTATCTTTTTATTCCTTTCCAACATAAGTGAGTAGATCATTAAAAATCTCAATTTTTAGCTACTTTCTGTCATAATAATATACCAATACCTGGATACAATCTCAAGCGGTGCAAGTCCGCACTCAAATCAGCCCCTCGGGCTCAGCACTCCTTATCAATTTACACCAGGAGATCTGGTCAATAAGGCAACTAATGCATGTGTGCCGATAATGTATGAGTGTTGAATGTTATGCCACGTAGTACACATAAACCAATGTATGTATGCCATGCAGTGCATATGACCGCTACGACGTGTAGCCCGATCCAATTTGGGTACCCGTGCTTACTGTGGGGGTTCAGACTCCGGAGGGGCTCCTACAGCCCAAGCACAATATTAATATCACACCTGCTGCGGCGCGCAGCCCGATCCGTATACCACTGCGGCGTGCAGTCCGATCCATGCATGTGTATGCATATGCTCACATAAAATGTCATGTCCTAACATATGGCCCTCGGCCCCAATCAGTCTAACAAATAATCAAGAAAGCCCTACGGGCAACAATATCATATTAGCTCACAACTAAAAATGTTATTAAGACTTTGTTCAAGTTTTTTCATAACCTTATAAAAATGCTGAATAGCAAAAATACCATTTTAAAACTTAAATTTAGAATAAAATATGCACAGTGTTATCAAAACAGTGATACCAATCCCCGAAGGACTCAAATAATTGGCACGAAGCCCAAACATGATAATTAGTCCAATTCACTTCAACAATTAGGTGTTATTATTTATTACGCGGGACGGACCAAGTCACAATTCCCAATGGTGCTCTACCCACGCCCGTTATCCGGCGTGCAAGTCACCTCAACACAGCGCACTAAGATGTGCAAGTCCGGGGTTTACTAACCCTCGGGACATCATTTACAAGTATTACCCACCTCGAACCGACGAAAGCTCATGCCCGCGATGCCTTATCTCCTCGAACCGGCATCCACGCACGTCAAAACTAGCACAAATCAGCACAAATATATCAAAATAGGCTAATGGAATATCACCCAATCGAAAGAACTCGAAAAATATCAGAAATCACGAAATTGGCAAAACCCGAGCCTCGGGCCCACATCTTGAAAAATTATGAAACTCACATTTTCGGAATCCTCGTCTCTCCACGAGTCCGTACATACCAAGAACTCCCAATTCGGACCACAAATGGTCCTTCAAATCCCCATTTTAAGATTTTTGCTCAAAGCCCTAATTTTCTTGATTTCTTACCCAAATTCAGAGAATTAATGGAAGATTCTTTGATAAAATCATGTATTTAACTCATAAAACTTACCTCCAATGATTCCCCGTCGAAATCCCTTCAATTCCCGTCCAAAAGCTCTCAAGAATGACCAAAAATGGTGGAAAAATGGGTTGATTTCGCGATTGGAATGTTTTAAAAACATTCTGCCCAGGCATATTACTCATCGCGATCGCGGGAATGGCTCTGCGATCACGGAGAACAAAATTTGGCCAAAAATTTACCCTTCGCGATCGCGGGAAAGGCTTCGCGATCGCGGTGAACAAACTCCGGTTCCTCCGGACAGGCTTCAGTATAATGGTCATAACTTTTTGCACACAACTCTGAATGATGAATGGTTTGATGTTTTGGAAACTAGACATATAGGGCTATAACTTTCATTTGATGCCCATTTCCTTAATCCGTATACATTTATAGATATAAGCTTCCCAACTTATACAAGTGTATTAGAGATCCTTCTCGGACACCCTACAATGTAACGTCCATAACTATTTACACAGATTTCCAAATCACGATTGCTTTATTTTTCTGAAAACTAGACACGATGGGCTACAACTTTTGTTTGTGAATTAACTTAAAATTTCTTGTAGATAAAATGATATGAGCTTCCGAAGTAGGATCAATGCACAGAAATTTTCCTTCTTCGCGATCGCGGAGCATTTCACTCGATCGCGATTCATTAATACTTTTCGCACATTTTACTCACCGCGATCGCGTCCCATTGTCCGCGATCGCGTAGAACACTGCTACAGACATAAACCAGCAGTTAAAAATGGCCTAGAAATGGTCCGAAACCACCCCGAAACTCACCCGAGGCCCCGGGACCTCAACCAAAAGAACCAACACGCCCTATAACCTTATTCGAACTTGTTCCAATCATCAAAACTCTATCGTTAACATCAAAATCGTCCGTTTTCAACAAATTTAAGCTTAAGTTTAACTTTAACTTCAAAAATTCACATTCGATCAAAAAACCCGACCAAACGATGTCCGAATGACCTGAAAATTTGCAGGCATATCCAAAATCACCTAACGGAACTACTGCAACTATCGGAATTCCATTCCGACTCCCGGATCAAAATCTCACCTATCGATTGGATTTCGCCAAAATTCAACCTTAGCCAATTCAAGCCTATTTCTACACCGGATCTCCAAATTCTATTCCGATTGCTCTCCTAAGTCATAAATGATCCCTCGAAACTAGTCGAATCATCAAAATTCGATTCCGAGCACTCTAACTCGATAGTCAACTCTAGGTTGACTTTCCATATTCAAACTTCCTTCAAACATGCTATTTGCTTCATTTTTAATTCAATTCACTCCTAACTCACCCGATAGGTTCTAACACCGATATAGAAGCATAAGATATGTTAATGCAAGGTAACGGGGTGGAAATTTCCGTAACGACGGGCCGGGTCGTTACATTCTCCCTAACTTAAACAAACGCTCGTCCTCGAGCAGACTCAGAGTTGTACTGGAAGCAACCCACTAGCCGAATGACCGTACCAAGCATATATCCGGGCGATCATACGTCACCCTATATCACATAAGTCCGAAAACACCATATAGTCAGAATTTCACAGACCATCTGAACCATAAATCACATTGCACTTTCTGAAATCATATGCCAAATGCAAATCCCATGCCTATACTCGGGATACACTCGAATCCACTACAATAACCCATATTCACTACTCCGGGTGAGATCATATGCTGTATCGACAACCCAAATAACTCGAGACGATAGTCTCTAATCACAACAACTGGCCACAATAACCAAATACTAGCTGAAAACCTCTTTCATTAGGTAGAGTCTTATTCCAACACCTCCATATCCTGCCCACGGTAGCTGAAGCACGCGATATACCGAACCCATCTCTTAGGTTAACCATTCGTGAATCTATTTCCCTCTTAAAACTGATACTACAATAGGTTTCAGAGCCAAACCTTGATTTTTATCTTTCTAACAAGCTAAGATCTAACATGCTCGTATTCATTAATGACTCCAACGGTCATTTCGATTATAACACACCGCACTGGTGATAAGACACCTCAACACCGGCCTAAGCCACGACGAGCACAACATAGGCTCCAATAGAAATGTATGCACACACTCGAATCATGACAACTCAATTCATGACAACTGTCTCCAGCAAATAGAGCTGCAATTCAATTCCTCTGTGCCATCATAACATAGAACTGCGATCGCGTCTCGCATTATAGAAATAGAATACCTGAATCATCCTCGAGAGGTCATAACATCACGTGGCCTTTCCACGATTCGTTATTCTACCCCAACATTATTACTCATGAAGCACCTCAAGCCACTAAGCTCAAAACGGTTAGCCACGCACAGATCTAGGTCTTGAACCCACGCAATCATCCTTACCCACGGTGAAACAATTAGCGTATGCTATCAAATCCTGAAAGGACACAACCGATGTGTCATTCGCCAAGCGATACTCAAAACGGTCTTTTCCTCAGAAGCGAGGAAGTATTGTATACCAGGTAGCATATAACTAACTATATTTTCACAATATTCTGTTGTGGCGTGCAACCCGCTCCAATGACATACCCGTGGCGGCGTGCCACCCGATCCGGATACCATACCCGTGGCGGCGTGCCACCCGATCCAAATAACCCGTGGCGGCGTGTCACCCGATCCACGCATAAATCTCGCAAAAGGAAATGCATATCGAGTCGAATTTTCTCATTACGGCAAACATGTATATATAGCCTCAAGCTCGGCCACATAAAACGCATCTGACAACGTTTCTCAATACTGGAACTGAATCAATGGTAGATACCTCTACACCGACATCCGCCACTAAGGCCCAACCAACAAAGCAATACCCACCAGCCGTCTGCTGGTCCTGAGGTACAACTACCCCGCTGGAGCATACTCTGATGCACTTTGCTACGCAATTTGTGACATACCATCATAGTCCATATCACATCAGTGTAGACAACCTGGCCCAATGATGACCAGTCAGCAATCAATTATCATAATCCAAATTCGTCATATCAAGTTGAGAGAGAAAGCCACTAGAGCCTCCGATTTTTTTTTAATAATCACAAAACGGTGTCGATACACATGATATACAACCACTGCAATAGGCGGACTAACGAGAGCTTCAAGTCTCCAACACATATATAACACATGAATCACAATGCCCGATCCCGTACTCCACTGTACATATACATAACGCACATCAAGCGCCCATTCGTTCCACGAAAGCCATCCAAGAGTTTCACTATGCCATCAACGACTCAATTATTACAGTCGATCCAACAAGAGAATACCACCATGCCATTAGATATTATCAGTTTACATTACCTTGTCCTTTTTGGACCATATTCCCTGCCAAGTTAATAGAATAGCAGTACCATTTTCTTAAATCATCAGAAAGATCGATTCTTAATTCACCTGCAGTTGTCCGCGCTGCTCAATAATTTTATTGATTTCTCATATATTATGAACTGATCTCAAAACCTAGAATATACCATTATCAACTTTCCATAACACATCGTGTATACCATATTACACTAAGACAACATGGAAATTCATATCCCTTTCCTCCGCCTCAACGTCGGCGCACTCAACTAGTCAAGGACTTTCATGGTCCCATATAGAAGAAAACTTATTACACATTCCACACTTCGCATACCGACATGAATATACTCATCTTCAAACCATGATAAAACACATCACAAACTATTTCTTCCCATTCATTGCATAAGTTTAACTGCCAGGACTGAGTCCTTATACCTATATCAAGTTACACAACTGCCAACACTCAAGAGCTTTGTTGCAATGTCTGCAAGACTCATTACTTCAACCACATACCAGGAAATCAATCGTATTCCTTTTTATACCATTTTAATTTATTAACAAGTTGTTCCATTTACCCAGTTTCCTTTCCGATTCATCTTTAACTCAATATTAGCGCTTACTGTAACACCATAATACATCAACTCCTGTTACCACACTAGATTTGTACATAAGACCCATAGGCCACTGAATACTCCCTCAATGTTTCCCAAAAGTACCACATTCTACCATACTTTATTTTGATGAACTTCCCGTGATTTTGTTTTAATTGTTATCATTACTTCCCAATACGGATACCTAGAATCCCATCATTCACATGATATAACACAAGTCTTGATCTTCTCTAACGAAACTGCCATCTTTAGCCACATACACAAATCTTAAGGCACCTGACTGTTACAAGCAAAATCTTGAACACTGCAAAACCATTCTCGGGCTTCATTCACCCTTATTCAGCTGTAATTCAACTGTCCTATTGGGTAGAACCACTCGTGTTTTGTTAGAACTCTGACATCGCAGAACATGATTACTTACAGATACAATCAGCTATCTTTCTTTTCTATACGGTGAATATTCTTTACCAACAGCAGTTCAAAACACCCTAGTACTTCATCAGATCTACGAAGCACCATAACCTTTACCAGAATTTCCCAACATACTTAGAGACAGAATCAACATAGCACACAATAGTGCAATCGGTTAATCAATAGCAACCTCCCCAACTTAGCTCGAAGCCATTCATCAAAGCACTTTCAACCACTCATATCATTATTACTCAAATGATGCCGAAAATGTCACAATGAGATTAAACTCAAGTCATTTACAAGCCCTGGACAGAGACTCGAATCATCAGAGACCTTAGCTCTTCTGCAATTCTTGCGGATATACATGCACCACCAATAAGCCCACTCTCTTTAGGTGACAGAAATCTTTCTAAGTCCCAAATTTTCCAAAAATTTCGGCAGAGTTTCCTTTGTAAATTGGCCTATCCACCCGCCAGAGAATCACCAAACCATTCTAACAATACATCCACAACTCAACAAGATATCACAATGTATTTCAACAACATTAAGTCTCAATACTATACGAATCATATTATCATAGTTTATACTTGAACTTGCGCTGTACCTGCTCGAATCATAACACATATCAAAATCACTTTAGTCTTCCTGAGTTTAAACTCGTTCCACTACACATAAGGCACTTTACCTTCCAATTACGAGATATGATAGTTATTTCTCACGCCCATAGCTAGGGCTACATATCAAATCACAATAAGAATTGAATACCTTACAGCTCTCCCATTATCAAACTGCCATTTGCACAATAAGGATCAGTACCGATCGTATGAACTTCATAATACCGACTCGCAAAATTAATATTTTGGTGCTCAAGCCATAGACAAGGATCCGACCTCAAGTCCTCCCGAATGGACCAACATGAACTCATGGAGATTATATCTCGCCCCTCGATCGGGGAATCACAAGCCATAAGGCAATTACATTACTGAGCGCTCGATGCGTACACAGACGTGTGGAAGGAATTTCAAAAATTATATCTCAAGCTGAATCAAGTGTGCACGATAAGAATTCCAAGAAATGTGAAGTGTTTCCTAAAGGTTCGCAGCCTCCCGAGGATAAGTACGGGCGTCCCCGTACCGATCCACAAGACTCTACTAACCGGCTCAAGACTCATGAGGCCTAGTAAACCTAGGCAAGAACGCTGTCACGACCCCAAATCCGGTCGTGATGGCGCCCAGCACACTGCTAGGCCAGCCTGACCAATCAACAACAATCACCGAGCCACAAGCTCACTTTATCCAATTTAAGCATAACAATGATAGATATTTTAAAAACAGGGAACCAAGTCCCAACACGTGCCAACTCCCATAGACCGAAGGGTCAAGAGTCATGAGCCTCTACAGAGTATACAAAGTGTAAATAGTGAATATAACTATGCACAAGTGTGGGATGATCAGAACAAAATACAGACAAACTGGAGAATCAGGTCCTGCGAACGCTGGCAGCTACCTCGACTGTCCAAAAGCACTCCCGAGCCGCAATAGAATCAGCCATGCTGTGATGTACCTGAATCTGCACACAAGGTGCAGGGAGTCGGGTGTGAGTACTTCCAACTCGGCAGTAATAAAAGTAAATAATGCTGAAGGGAAGAAAACCACGATAGACACTATCTCATGCTACACAATACAGAACTATCTTTTTATTCCTTTCCAGCATAAGTGAGTAGATCATTAAAAATCTCAATTTTTAGCTACTTTCTGTCATAATAATATACCAATACCTGGATACAATCTCAAGCAGTGCAAGTCCGCACTCAAATCAGCCCCTCGGGCTCATCACTCCTTATCAATTTACACCAGGAGATCTGGTCAATAAGGCAACTAATGCATGTGTGCCAGTAATGTATGAGTGCTGAATGTTATGCCACGTAGTACACGTAAATCAATGTATGTATGCCATGCAATGCATATGACCGATACGGCGTATAGCCCGATCCAATTTGGGTACCCGTGCTCACTGTGGGGGTTCAGACTCCGGAGGGGCTCCTACAGCCCAAGCACAATATTAATATCACACCTGCTGCGGCGCGCAGCCCGATCCGTATACCACTGCGGCGTGCAGTCCGATCCATGCATGTGTATGCATATGCTCACATAAAATGTCATGTCCTAATATATGGCTCTCGGCCCCAATCAGTCTAACAAATAATCAAGAAAGCCCTACGGGCAACAATATCATATTAGCTCATAGCTAAAAATGTTATTAAGACCTTGTTCAAGTTTTTCATAACCTTATAAAAATGCTGAATAGCAAAAATACCATTTTAAAACTTAAATTTAGAATAAAATATGCACAGTGTTATCAAAACAGTGATACCAATCCCCGAAGGACTCAAATAATTGGCACGAAGCCCAAACATGATAATTAGTCCAATTCACTTCAACAATTAGGTGTTATTATTTATTACGCGGGACGGACCAAGTCACAATCCCCAATGGTGCTCTACCCCACGCCCGTTATCCGGTGTGCAAGTCACCTCAACACAACACTAAGATGTGCAAGTCCGGGGTTTACTAACCCTCGGGACATCATTTACAAGTATTACCCACCTCGAACCGACGAAAGCTCATGCCCGCGATGCCTTATCTCCTCGAACCGGCATCCACGCACGTCAAAACTAGCACAAATCAGCACAAATATATCAAAATAGGCAAATGGAACATCACCCAATCGAAAGAACTCGAAAAATATCAGAAATCACGAAATTGGCAAAACCCGAGCCCCGGGCCCACATCTCGAAAAATTATGAAACTTATATTTTCGGAATCCTCGTCTCTCCACGAGTCCGTACATACCAAGAACTCCCAATTCGGACCACAAATGGTCCTTCAAATCCCCATTTTAAGATTTTTGCTCAAAGCCCTAATTTTCTTGATTTCTTACCCAAATTCAGAGAATTAATGGAAGATTCTTTGATAAAATCATGTATTTAACTCATAAAACTTACCTCCAATGATTCCCCGTTGAAAGCCCTTCAATTCCCGTCCAAAAGCTCTCAAGAATGACAAAAAATGGTGGAAAAAAGGGTTGATTTCGCGACTGGAATGTTTTAAAAACATTCTGCCCAGGCATATTACTTATCGCGATCGCAGGAATGGCTCTGCGATCGCGGAGAACAAAATTTGGCCCAAAATTTACCCTTCGCGATCGCGGTGAAACTCCGGTTCCTCCGGACAGGCTTCAGTATAATGGTCATAACTGTTTGTACACAACTCCAAATGATGAATGGTTTGATGTTTTGGAAACTAGACACATAGGGCTATATCTTTCATTTGATGCTCATTTCCTGAATCCGTATACATTTATAGATATAAGCTTCCCAACTTATACATGTGTATTAGAGATCCTTCTCGGACACCCTATAGTGTAACGTCCATAGCTATTTACACGAATTTCCAAATCACGATTACGTTATCTTTCTGAAAACTAGATACGATGAGCTACAACTTTTGTTTCTGAATCATCTTACAATTCCTTGTAGATAAAAAGATATGAGCTTCCGAAGTAGGATCAATGCACAGAAAGTTTCCTTCTTCGCGATCGCGGAGCATTTCACGCGATCGCGATTCATTAATACTTTTCGCACATTTTACTCACCGCGATCGCATCCCATTGTCCGCGATCGCGTAGAAAACTGCTACAGACATAAACCAGCAGTTAAAAATGGCCTAGAAATGGTCCGAAACCACCCCGAAACTCACCCGAGGCCCCCGGGACCTCAACCAAAAGAACCAACACGCCCTATAACCCTATTCGAACTTGTTCCAATCATCAAAACTCTATCGTTAACATCAAAATCGTCCGCTTTCAACAAATTTAAGCTTAAGTTTAACTTTAACTTCAAAAATTCACATTCGATCAAAAAACCCGACCAAACGATGTCCGAATGACCTGAAAATTTGCAGGCATATCCAAAATCACCTAACGGAACTACTGCAACTGTCGGAATTCCATTCCGACTCCCGGATCAAAATCTCACCTATCGATCGGATTTCGCCAAAATTCAACCTTAGCCAATTGAAGCTTATTTCTACACCGGATCTCCAAATTCAATTCCGATTGCTCTCCTAAGTCATAAATGATCCCTCGAAACTAGTCGAATCATCAGAATACTATTCCGAGCACTCTAACTCGATAGTCAACTCTAGGTTGACTTTCCATATTCAAACTTCCTTCAAACATGCTATTTGCTTCATTTTTAATTCAATTCACTCCTAACTCACCCGATAGGTTCTAACACTGATATTGAAGCATAAGATATGTTAATGCAAGGTAACGAGGTGGGAATTTCCGTAACGACGGGCCGGGTCGTTACAAGACTCCAGCAACACATGCTCAGGCACCAGCTGTGCCTATTGTGATTACGGGTCTTCAAGAGGCTCTAGCTCAGATTTTATCGATTTGCACTGGCCTGGCTCAAGGAGTCTCGGCCACTACTGCCGTAGCTACTTCTCAGACTAGGGGTGGTCATCAGACCCCCGCAGCTCGCATGCTTGAGTAGGTAGTGTAGGGTTTGCAGACACCAGAGGCGCCACCAGCTCAGCAGGTAGCCCTAGTTCAGCCAGTTGCCTCGATTTAGGGTAATGAGGTTCCAGCTATGCCAGACGATGAGCAACATCGTCTTGAGAAGTTCACTAGGCTCTCACCTCCTACTTTTAGTGGTATTCTGGGCGATGATACCTAGGGCTTTCTTGACACGTGTCGACGTATGCTTCGGATAACAATGATCTTAGAGTCGAGCGGGGTATCATTTACCACCTTTCAATTTTCTGGAGCAGCCTTTACTTGGTGGGAGGCATATGAGCAGCGTAAGTCGATAGGTGCGACGCCTTTGTCATGGTAGGAGTTCTCCACTCTCTTCCTGGAGAAGTGGGCACCGCAACCATAGAGGGAGGAGCTGCGGAGACAGTTTGAGTGGCTTCGTTATGGAGATATGACTGTGATGCAGTATGAGGTGAGGTTTTCAGAGTTGGATCGTTATGCTCCATGGATGGTCCTAATTGCTCGTGAGAGGATTAGACGATTTGTGGACGGGCTCATTTACCCCATCCGTATTCTGATGACTCGAGAGAGGATCTTGAGCCATACCTTTGAGGATGCAGTGGATATTGCTCATGATATTGAGATGACTCGCTGTCAGGAGAGAGAGGAGAGGAAGGCCAAGAGGCCTCGAGGATCAGGTAGCTTTAGTGGTGCTTCGCCTAGGGTCCAGGTTCAGCAGAGTAGATGTCTTTATTTCAGGCCTCATTCACTTAGTGCCCTCCCAGCTCAGAGCTCATCATATACACACTCAGCTCAGGGTTCTTCTATGCAGAGTGCATCGGCTGGTCATTCCGGTGCGAGGGGTTCCCTTTAGTCCCCTTCTCTAGAGCCAGGTAGCTACTACAAGTGTCGTGAGTTTGGCCACAAGAGGAGATAGTGTCCTCGGCTTCACAGTGGTCAGTCTCACCAGAGGGATCAACCTTCCTCTACTACTCCATCTACTTCAGCACTATCCCAGTCAGGTACGGGTGGAGGTCGGGCAGCTAGGGGCCGCTCTAGGGATAGAGATCGACCTAGTGGTGTTCAGGCTTGATTCTATGCACTTCCAGACAGGAGGGATGCCATTGCATATGATGCAGTTATTACAGGTATTATCTCAGTATGCCACATGGATGCTTCTATTTTATTTGATCTCGAATCTACATACTTTTATGTGTCTTCATATTTTTCCCATCATCTGGGTACGACCCGAGGGTGTCTTGCTTTACCTGTGCATGTATCTACCCCGGTGGGTGATACTATTATTGTTGACCATATGTATCGGTCATGTCTTGTTACTATTGGGGGTCTGGAGACTCGAGTTGATTTGTTACTTTTGAGCATGGTAGACTTTGATGTTATTCTAGGCATAGACTAGTTATCTCTGTGTCATGCTATTTTGGAATGCCATGCAAAGACAGTCACATTTGGTATGCCAGGTGTTCCGAGAGTTAAGCGGCGTGGTTCGACCAATTATGTACCCAGCAGGGCAATCTCTTTCTTAAAGGACCAGAGGATGGTTGGTAAGGGATATTTATCATATTTGGCATTTGTGAGGGATGTTGGAGCTGAGACTCCTAGTCTTGATTCGGTTCCCGTTGTGAGGGATTTCCCTGATGTGTTCCCAGCAGACCTGCTGGGCATGCCACCGGACAGGGATATTGATTTTGGTATTGATCTAGTGTCGGGCACTCCGCCCATCTCTATTCCTCCCTATCGTATAGAACCGGCTGAGTTAAAAGAATTGAAGGAGCAGCTTCAGAAACTCCTAGATAAGGGGTTCATTCGCCCGAGTGTGTCACCGTGGGGGTGCACCGGTCTTGTTTGTCAATTAGAAAGATGGCAGATAAGGATGTGTATTGATTACAGGCAGTTGAACAAGGTGACAGTGAAGAACAAGTATCCTCTACCGAGCATTGATGATTTGTTTGATCAGCTCCAGAGAGCGAGGGTATTGTCGAAGATTGATCTTTGTTCAGGCTATCACCAGCTGAAGATTAGGGATTCTAATATTATGAAGACAACTTTTAGGACAAAATATGGGCATCATGAGTTTCTAGTTATGTCTTTTGAGCTGACCAATGCCCCAGACACATTCACGCATTTGATGAACATCGTGTTCCAGCCGTATCTGGATTTATTTGTGATTGTTTTTATTGATGACATCCTAGTGTACTCGCATAGCCAGGAGGAGCATGTTCAGCATTTGAGAGTAGTATTACAGAGGTTGAGGGAGGAGAAGCTTTTTGCAAAGTTCTCCAAGTGTGAGTTCTGGCTTGGGTCTGTGGCTTTTTTGGGACACGTGGTGTCTAGTGATGGTGTTCAGGTTGACCCAAAGAAGATAGATGTGGTGCGGAGTTGGCCTAGACCGTCCTCAGCCACGGAGATTTAGAGTTTCCTCGGGTTGGTAGGGTATTATCGCCGGTTTGTCCATGGTTTTTCATCTATTGCTTCGTCCTTGACCAAGTTGACACACAAAGGTGCACCATTTGCATGGTCAGACGAGTGCAAGGAGAGCTTTCAGAAGCTCAAGACAGCTTTGACTACAACTCCAGTGTTAGTCTTGCCATCAGTTTCAGGTTCTTAATATCATGTATTGTGATGCTTCGAGAGTTGGGATTGGATGTGTGTTGATGCATGAGGGTAGAGTTATTGCATATGCTTCTCGTTAGTTGAAGCATTATGAGAAGAACTACCCCGTTCATGATTTGGAGTTGGCTGCCATAGTTCATGCTTTAAAGATTTGGAGGCACTAATTATATGGCATATCTTGTGAGGTGTATACCCGTCATCGTAGCCTTCAACACTTGTTCAAATATAAGGATCTAAATTTGAGGCAGCGGAGGTGGCTTGAGTTGCTCAAGTATTATGACATTACCATTTTGTATCACCCAGGGAAGGCCAATATGGTGGCCGATGCTTTGAGCCTAAAGACGGTGAACATGGGTAGCTTGGCATACATTCTAGTTGGGAACAGACCCTTTGCAGTTGATGTTCAGGCTTTGGCCAATCGGATGGTGAGGCTAGATATTTCGGGGCCTAGTTGGGTGTTAGCTTGTGTGGTATCTCGGTCTTCCTTGTATGACCGTATTAGAGGGCGCCAGCATAATGATCCACATTTTCTTGTCCTTAAGGATAGAGTTCAGCATGATGATACCAAGGATGTGCCATTGATAGTGATGGTATGTTGATGATGCAAGGCCGGATTTGCGTGCCCAATGTAGATAGGCTTCGTGAGTTGATATTGGAGGGGCCCATAGCTTGCGGTACTCTATTCATCCAGGTGTTGCGAAGATGTATTAGGATATAAGACAACATTACTGGTGGAGGAGAATAAAGAAGGATACTGTAAGTCATGTAGCTCGGTGTCTCAACTGTGAGCAGGTCAAGTATGAGCATCAGAGACCCGGTGGTGTACTTCAGTGTATGGATATTCATGAGTGGAAATAGGAGAGGATTACTATAGACTTTGTGAGTGGTCTCCCTCGGAAAGCAAGGAAGTTTCTTTCGATTTGGGTGATTGTTGATCGGCTGACCAAGTCCGCACACTTCATTCCAATGTGTACTACCTATTCTTTGGAGCGGTTAGTAGAGATTTTCATCCGGGAGATTGTGCGGTTGCATGGGGTCCCGTTTTCCATTATATCATACATGAGAGTACTTAGTTCACTTCTCAGTTCTGGAGGACTTTTCAGCGAGAGTTGGGTACACAGGTAGAGCTGAGCACAGCGGTTCATCCTCAAACGGATGGGCGGTCCGAGCGTACCATTCAGATATTGAAGGACATGTTGCGTGCCTGTGTTATTAATTTCGAGGTTCTTGGGATGATTTATTTCCTCTTGTACAGTTTACTTACAACATCTATCAATCTAGCATTTAGATGGAGCTACATTAGGCCTTATATGGGAGATGGTGTAGATCTCTGGTTGGTTAGTTTGAGCCCGACGAGGCTAGGTTGTTGGGGATAGAATTGGTCCAGGATGCCTTAGATAAGGTGAAAGTGATTCAAAAGAGGCTTCGTATAGCTTAGTCGCGTTAGAAGAGTAATGCGGACTGGAAGGTTCGAGATGTATCTTATATGGTGGGCGAGAAGGTCTTGCTGAAGGTTTTTCCTGTGAAGGGCGTCATGTAGTTCGGGAAGAAAGGGAAGCTAAGTCCGAGGTTCATTGGCCTTTTTGAGGTACTTAGGAGGATTGGGGAGATGGCCTACATGCTTGCTTTTCCACCCAGCCTGTTGGGAGTTCACCTTGTATTTCATGTGTCTATGCTCCGGAAGTATGTTGGGGACCCATCTCATGTGTTGGACTTCAGTATAGTACAGTTGGATGATAATTTGACCTATGATATAGAGCTAGTGGCTATTTTGGGTCGACAGGTTCAGAGGTTGAGGTTAAAGGATATAGCGTCGGTGAAGGTGCACTGGAGAGGTCGGCCCATGGAGAAGGCTACTTGGGAGACCGAGGGGGAGATGTGGAGCAGATATCCTTACTTGTTTGAGACTCCAGGTATGTTTCTTGACCCGCTCGAGGACGAGCGTTTATTTTAGTTGGGGAGGATGTAACGACCTGGCCTGTTGTCACGTGAGTTACCGCCCCATTTTCCTCATATTATGTTGCTTTATGTTTCAATATCAGTATTCGAGTCGATCGGGTTGAATTGAGTTGGTTTTAGTTGGAAATGAGGCACTTAGCCTCTAAGAAGAAAGCTTATTTTAGAAAAATTAATTGGAAGTTAACTATGTAGTTAGAGGCCTCGGATATGAATTCTGGTGGTTCGGTTAGCTTTGGAGGATGATTTGTGACTAAAGAGTGCGATCGGAATTGAATTTGGAGGTCCGGTGTAGAATTAGGCTTGAATTGGCGAAGTTTGAATTTTGGCGAATTCCGGTTGATAGGTGGGATTTTGATCCGAGGGTCAGAATGGAATTTCAAGAGTTGTAGTAGCTTCGTTAGGTGATTTTGAGTATGTCTGCAAATTTTCAGATCATTTGGACGTTGTTTGGTCGGGTTTTTGATTGAATGCATATTGCGGATGTTTTGGAGAAACTTAGGCTTGAATACGATGTGATTTAATGGTTTTAGCGTGGTTTGACAAGTTTTGAGGATTGAAACAAGATTGAATAAGGTTTTAGGATGTGTTGGTGCTTTTGGTTGAGGCCTCGTGGGCCTCGGGATGATTTCGGATAGTTAAACGGGAGTTTGAAGCATTGTTGCAGGTCTGAAAAATTCTGTCTTCTGGTATTTCCGCATCTGCAGAAAAGGAGACGCAGATGCGGCGGCTAGCTAGTAGAATCGGGCAGGCGTGGCCCACGGTAAATTCCACATAAGCGAACAGGGGTTCGCTTCAACGGGTCCGCATAAGTGGACATTGTACCGCATAAGCGGTTGTCAGAAAACCGCATAAGCGGATTATGGTTGCAAAAGCGAACCCAGGGATTTTTAAGTGAGACCGCATAAGCGTTCATTTGGTTGCATGTGTGGGACCGTAGGTGCGGTTATTTGACCGCATAAGCGAAAATCGACCTGGAATTAAAGTGAACAGTGTTCACGAATTGGAAAAGAGAAGGACAATATTTTGGACTACGGCTTAGGCAATTCTTCGACGATTTTGGAGAGAATTCAAAGGGGTTTCATCAGGTATGAACTAATGGACTCAGATTATGTTTTTATGGTGTAAAAACATGGATTAAATACTAAAATTCCAGAGGGTTTAATGCTAAAAATGGAGGTGAGTTTTGAAACTTAAAAAAGTTTGAATTGATGATTTGAGGGGACAAATGGATTCTGATTCTTGTGTATTTGGTATATATGGACCCGTGGCGAGACGAAGAATCCAGTGATGTAAATGTCGTAATTTTTTATGTGCTTAATTAAACAATTACAAATAAATATTTAATAACATAGTATTTTATTTAGAAAGTTAGTGTAATAGTTATTCATTAAATTTTCATAATATGTTATAATTTACTCTAGCATTTTAAGTATTTTAATAATTTGTTCAAAGTATAATAAAGTTTAATCCAAGCAAGGAGCCCAAAAAAAATGCAAGGAAGAAGAAAATGGCTATTTTAACTTAGCCGATTATATTGGCTCAATCTATAGAAGTTAATCTTTATCCTATTTAGTATACAAATCATTTTTTACGATCTAGCCTAACACTTGAAAGAAGAGGGTTATCCATCAGCCCATTAAAGGGGCGGCCCAGCAAGCCTGTATGTTACCCAAACACCTTGCAATATGTCCAGCCCACATTATAAGACCTAATCAGTAGCATTTTCTTTGTTTTTGTTTTAACGTTCTTCTTCCATGTCTCCCTATTTTGGTGAAATTTCAGTATCTGCATAAGCCATGGCAGAGCTTTAATGTTCCAATTCGAGTAAGACTTTTGTCCCTCTTCTGAGATCACGTGAAGCCTGCAAAGTCTGTCCAAAATCTCTAACGTGTATGTTGACCAAAATTCAAATCTGAATTTTAAAAATCCCTCTCAAGAACCCTAAATTTTCACCTATAAAAGCCAGCACTTGGATCTCATCTAAGGGGGGAAGGGAGCCGCCCCTCTAAGTTTAAGCTTCAGCCCCCTCTTTTAACTTTAATCTGAGAGCCGCCCCTTCTACCCCAAAAATTGAGGATTTCTTTTAGCCGTCTTTTTACCCCCTAATAACCTTAGGAGGCGCTTTTCTTCTGCTCAGCCGAGGCAGCGTGTTTGAGGTCGAAGCGCAATAGTTAATCGACGATGCTCCTAGTTCACTGCCTGCAAAAAGGTCAGTGGCTCCTAAATCATTATTCTCACTTTAAGGATCTAAAATATTTATTTGTTTGCCGGGAAATATGAGTTATAGTTTACTATATAGAAATCATGATTCTAGGATTCATTTTAATATATATATATATATATATATATATATATATATATATATATATATATATATATATATATATATATATATATATATATATATTAATTTTAAGATAATGACACATGAGTGCGTACATCATGTTTTGGGTACAGTCAAGTCTCTAGCTCTCTCTTGTTTCTCCTTGAGTCATTAGCATGTGAAATTATCAGTAGATAAATATTTAGTAGTACCAATCTCATATTGTGGTGATAATCATGAGTATCGGCTTGATTTGCTACTATTAACTTGACTGGAATTTGTGATAAGGCATTATACTAGAAAGCATTTAACATGAATTTTTTGTTAGAAGGTCACTGGAAACACGTGCTTAGTTTCCTTTGATCTTTAAAATAATACCATATGTTTAGTTATTAATTTTTCTCTTCCTGGTTATAATCTGGAAATCACAGCCATAGCAGAATATTAGCTTGCCATCAACAATCTAAAACCACTAATGAGTGTTAGTTGGAATATTCGAAATTTCATTATGTTGGACTGCAACTTATATTTTTATACCACATCCATGAGATCTAAGTGCTATGTTAACACATGTGTATTATGTTCTAGCTTTGAAATGTTGACGTGTATCCCTACTGCTGCATTGTTTTAGAGATCCTATACAAAGGTGCTGATGTCATTTGATAAATTTCAATAGTATCTAAAGTGGCATGATACACGATTCCATATGCTAGAATATGTGATCTAGAACTTGGTATTAGGATACATGCCTTTAGGATGTTAATCAAGTAGAAGTGAAGCTTTATTTCTATTTTTGTTTTTTTGGGAGGAGATCATTTGTCTAGCATGTATCGTCTTTACAACATAATACAAATTTAAAAGAATGATTATAGGTTTGTTTTCTTTTGTGTGATTCCTTAGAAAGTATGCTGGTAGATGTGAATCTAAACCATGTCCGTATATATTTCTTAGTATTTTCAAGTTGTTGTTTGTATAGGAGTTCTGTAATCATGTCTATAAGCGGTAATGAATGAAATATTTAACCTGAATAACTTGGTAGTGTGACTCTCAGGGCTAATCTATAGTTTACTTGAATATGTGAACGGAACAATAGAAAGCATGTATATAGGACTCATGAGTTCATCCATATCGAGTTGGCATTTAAATGCTAGAAACTTTTTTTACTGGTTGTATGTTATTTGTTTTCTAAGATAGAATAAGGACTTTACTTTACTTCTTCCATGTTGAAGTAAGAAAATTTTGATAAAATAAGAGCACTAATTAGTATTGTGCTAAGCTCTTTAAAGGTTTTTGACATTAAAGGAATAACTTGACAATGTTGGATTAGATCTTGAAATGAATTAATTTTTTATGTCATGTGCTTTGAAGGATTGATGTTATACGGTATTTTTGTTTGACGTTGTGATTGTTTGGTTCACTTTATGGATTAATCCTTCATTTATAGGTGTGAGCATTTTCGCCTAATTTTTTTCTTTCTTTGTCTTCTCTTTGCATATGCACTTAAGCAAATATGGAGTTTTAATTCGAGACTCTTGTAATAGAGTCTCAAAATGAGATCCGACACTCATATCCGAGCATGGAGTCAATACAACATATTCTCTTTAGAATGCACCGGATAGCAAGAAAACAAGCGAAACGCTTGGGGATGCCTATGGCGTCTTTATTTATTTTTCCTTATTATTTATGCTATTACTTTTACTTGTGTGATTTCAGTTTATCTCCAACTTCTGAGTTTATATGTTAAACTTGATTTTGTCATGGTGAATTTGGTTGATCAAAATTTTTACTTCTTAGTACCGATAATTGTTACTATCTCGATCACATATAAGAACTTTTCTTTTTCAAATGAGGCTTTAAAACTTAATTTTTTCTTTTTCAAATGACGCTTAAAAAGTTTTCATCGGAACCTTCTCTAGTGATGTTGAATTAGACTTTAGTAAGCACAAGATGTTTAAGTCTAGATTAGTAACTTTCTAAAAGTACATATGAAGACTTTTTTCTAAGACTTAACCTTCTAAAGAATAGTTATTGGCTTTATTAAAGGATTCTTTGGGGGATTATACGTTTTCCTAGAAAAAGTTGGCCAATATTAACGTTAAATGCCATCTTGTTTTATGTCAAAATTCTATTTAGCTATGCCATGTATTAATTTTAAAACAAAGGGCATAATATCTAGCCTATCTTGAAAAATTAGTTTGGCCTTATTTAATTAACTTAAATTTGGTCGGTTAACCGTAATTAACGGATCATATAGGGTGCTTTAACAACCTTCCCTATAGGATTAATTAGAATCCTTACCTAGAATTTTTAAGGTTAAGCAGACCATAATACAAAGTTAATTTTAAGCACTACTTAGCTAAGATTGGTGTCCTAATTCACCGTTTAAAATAATTAGGTGGCGAATCTCTTAAATTAATTAAACCTTCAGAATTACTAATATGTTATAATCTGGTTTGACCCGTGTTAAAATGGGGTATAACAGCATGGCGACTCTGCTGGGGATTCTAGGTTCTAAACCACAATAAACTTAGGTTAATAATAAATATTAATATGTGTGTTTTTTATTGTTATGATGCTTATTTGAATTGCCATTATATGATAAATTATATTTTATGAGTTGTTCATCTATTATTATTGCCTTATATATTGTCATTCCCATTTCACTTCCTCCACTTTTGAAAAATTCACACAAAGCACACACATAGCGGTTACGCGGTTTGCGGCCGTGCACTACTAAAAATACCTTTTAGGTGAAAGTTCGTGGGTAAGTCGATCAGCGGTGCAGTCGACAGTCATGTGCTTTCCACTCTCAAGTTGTCCACTTGGGAGCAGACCAGTCTAGTTAACCCACTCTTAGTCAACCTAAGATAGAGCTAAACCAAAACCCATTTAAGAGCATGCATCATTTTAACTTTAGGTGGCTTAATACCCGATGTGTATTAAATCCATTAGTTAACCTTACCTAAATATCCAAGTGGGTTTTCAACCCCAAGTGACACTTATTATATTTATGTGCATTATTTGAAGGGTGAACATACCAATTATGTGAATCATTTACTTCCAAGTAAGAGGAGCATGACTATCTTTTTATAATATATAACATTTTCAAATGACATAATCTTGCGGAACAATGAGAAGTTTACACTTGACAAAAATATCTTTTATTGTACTTTCTTTTCATTTTCTTTACATAAAAATAAATAAAATGGTTTAAGCGATTCAGGTATTTCTTTTACTTTTGAAAAATAGAATTACTTACTTAATTAATTATAATAAATATATTTTACTTTCTTTTGCTTTTTTTGAAAATACACTATTTGTTTTACAAAAAAGAAAGGTGTTTAAGCGGTTATCTATTTATTTTCTTTCCAAAAAAAATAATTTATTAATTTATAGAAATGAGATGATACATAATGGCATATTTATTTTTGAAATCACGTTAGGCCTACCTCCGGCACAAAGAGGCCCCCTTACATATTAGGACGCGCAATTATTTGTTATACTTTGAAATTTGTAATATGCTTGCTTGTTTATTTGCTTACTTGCTATATTGCTTGATTGACTTTATTATTTTTGCTAACGTCGTTTGTCATTTTTCAGAAGAAAATGTGTTGACTATCCAACTTGCTTACATATTTATTGAAATGTATTTGTTCATATATTTTATCTTTTACATATTTTTATATCATCCTCCGGACTTAATAATAATAACAATAATAATCATCAATCGTTCCGCGCTTAATGCTCTTTAACGACTCTAGAGCACTGTTTAAGTATTTTCTTAGGCCTAGATTTCTCTTAGGTCCATTTTAATTTCTAGAGTCCATTTAAGATATCCTTTTATTTTTGAAGAAGGATCTTTTTCTCTAATAAGATTTTATTAAAATTGGCATAATCTTTCATAATTAGGCAATATATTTTTCCATCTAGTTTCACTAGTTAAGGATATTCGCGTTTTGTTTTTCTTAAGAATATAGTTACTTATTTTTCAAGTATTGCCACTCGTGCCTCACATAATTTTATACCTTCAATTTTCACACAGGCCTAGACCTCTATCTCCAATAATATAGAAATAAATAGGTTTCATAAAATATATTTAGCATTTTACCATTGTCTTAGAATTTTCACCTTCGTGACAATTCACATTTTTCAAATTGGTAGATGTTCAAACTTCCGAGCAATAAAAATCTATTATTTGGTCAATTATTCTAATATTTTTACATATTCAATTCAAGTGTCTGTATCGTCTTATTTCGGGTCATCGAGGTTGATCTTCACGCACCCATTAATTATGAGTCTTGGCATATGAGTCGAGGTACTATCCCATAAGTCTCAAATGGTTGATACCGTATTCCGGGCCTCAACAACTTTATTATTTCCCAATGCTACAAAAAATAACTCATTTCATGTCTAATTGACTCCTATATCCTAATCAAGTATCTTGATTCTAAACTTGTCGATATTCAAACAGCCAAATATTATTTTCAATGTCAAAATTATTCATCTTTGGCCTCTTTAAAACACAGTTTATATAAGACTCAGTCTCATTATATGTGACGACCCAAAGGGTCATCACTTATTTAATTAATCATTTCGAGCTTCTGAGGCCTTGAAAACCTCATTCTATGTTGCCTCGATTTGCGTGCACAGTCCGGGCACAAAGCTGAAAAATAATTATGTTGAAATATGTGAAATATGTGAAAAAGTAGAAGAATTTTGATATTAATATTGATATGGTTGACTTTGGTCAACATTTTTGGTAAACGGACCCGGATCCGTGATTTGACTATTTCAGAAAATCCGTAGAAAAATATGGAACTTGGGCATATGTCCGAAATTGAAATCCGAGGTCTAGAACCCCGGTAAAAGAATTTTTCTGTTAAATTGTTTTCTGAAAATGTTTAAGGAAAATGAAACTGAATTTTTATTAAAAAGTACTGGTATCGGGCTCGTATTTTGGTTCCGACGCCCTGTACAGGTCATATATATTGGTTAAGCGCTTCTGTAAAGTTTGGTTGAAAACGGACGTCGTTTGACGTGTTTCGGCCTTAAATTGGAAATTTTGGAAATTATGAAATTTTAGAGAATTCTTGAGTTTTAAGGCTAAATTCCTTGATAATGATGTTATTTTGGTGATTTGATCGCGCGAGCAGGTTCGTATGATGTTTTTGAGTTAGTATACATATTTGGTTTGGAGCCCCGAGGGCTCGGGAGTGTTTCGGAGGTGGTTCGGGGTGTTTTCGGATTTGAAAAACACAGCAGAAATTCTGCTGTTTCTGCAGGGGATTTTGTTCTATGCGATCGCATAGGTGTAGCTGCGATCGCATAGAGCAAAGATTAGAGGTCCCAAATTCCTTCTGTGCGATCGCAATAGATCCCATGCGATCGCATAGCTTCCACTTTTCCTCCTATGCGATCGCATACTGTCCTTCGCGATCGCATAGAGTAAGACTGAGGCCCAGAATTTCCTTCTATGCGATCGCGTACCATTCCCTGCGATCGCATAGAGTAATTTCAGCTCATTCATTTCCTTCTATGCGATCGCATAAGACCTCCGCGATCGCATAGAGTAATTTTGTTGTCCCCATTTTCCTTCTATGCGATCGCATCACAGGCCCTGCGATCGCATAGAGTAAATTTTCGCCCAGTGAATTTAAGACAGAAACAGAACAGAAACGGGATAAAAATCCCATTTCTGTTCAACTCTTTTCTCCACAGCATTTTAGGCGATTTTGAGGCATTTCTTCATCAAAGTTCATTGGGTAAGTATTGTTAACTCATTTTCTTCATTTTTCATCAACATCAATCAAATCCTTAGGCTTAAACATGTATAAATTGGTTGAAAATTTGAGAAATGGGTATAGTTAGGGCTTTCAAAGAAATTGCGATTTAGACCTCGTTTTGGAGTCGGACTTAAGAACAAATTGTATATTTGAACTCATGGAAGATTGGGTGAAATTATTTTGGTTCGAAACTTGAGTTTCGATTATGTGGGCCCGGGGTCGGTTTTTACTATTCCGGGCATAGAATGTTGTAAAAACCATATTTAGCAATATGAACTAGTTTGTTAAGTAGAATTGATGATATTAAATCAATTGTGTATAGATACGATTGGATTGGAGTCAAATTCAAAAGGAAAAGGCATCGCTACGGATTGAATCGTTCGTAAACTTTCGAGGTAAGTGTTTGTTCTATCCTAGCTTGAGGGAATAGGATTATGTGTTATGTGTTATGTGATCGAGTGCGGTGTATGGGCTGTGGTGACGAGCATCCATACACTGGCGTCTAGTATGACCGTGAGTCGTTGGAAAATGATTATTTGAGATATATTACAGATGAATTGTTATTGTTCTCCCTTGTTGGAACTTGTTGTGAAGAAAATTATTGATTGCCCTTGATGGGACGGTTTATGAATTACTGTTTCTTTCTTTGCCCTTAACTGTGATTGTTATTTGGGTGAGGAAGAGAGATAATGCACGAAGGGTGATGCCGTGCCATGTTTATTTATTTATGCACGAAGGTTAATGCCGTGCCATGTTTATTATTGATTATGCACGAAGGATAATGCCGTGCCCTATTATTGATTATGCACGAAGGATCATGCCGTGCCCTATTATTGATTATGCACGAAGGATCATGCCGTGCCCTGTTATTGAACCATGTACGAAGGATCATGCCGTACTATGGATGTGAGGATGAGAGTAAAAGCACGAAGGGTGATGCCGTGCAACCGCTTGCTATTTCTTGAAGTGATATTATTTGTGTTTACATTATACTTTGTTTTTCCTTGTGAAATTATTAACTGTGATTAATTGTTGAAGTCTTTAAGGTATTCCTTATTGTGTTAATACTTGATTATTTCTTGTTATTTTGTGGTACACATATATATATATATATATATTGAATTGCACAGGGTTTATGTGAGTGTCCGGTCCTAGGCTTGTCACTACTTCGCCGGGATAGGCCAGGCACTTACCAGCACATGGGGTCGGTTGTGCTGATGCTACACTTCTGTGCGTTTTTGCACAGGTCCAGGTTACGATCAGGAGCAGCAGCAGCAGTAAATAGATTGCGTGGGAGTTGATTACATTTGAGACCGAGGTAGCTTGCAGACGTCCGCAGGCCCGGCGTCTCTTTCTTTATTTATGTTTATAGCTGTAGTCTCATTATTCCGAGACGAACAGAATTATGTTATATCTTCTTCAGACTTTTATGTGTAGTATTCCATAGTAGTTTGTGAGTTGGTGACTCCACGTCTTGGGTAGAGGATTTCAGTAAAATTTTCATTTTGTGATTTGTTATATCCATTTCGATAAAGTATTCCGCATTTATTTAATTAAAATTGTGTTAAAAACAGGATAGTATAAATACAGTGGCTTGCCTAGCTACCACGAGTAGGCACCATCACGATCCCGATATTGGGGAAAAAAGCCGGGTCGTGACAAGTTGGTATCAGAGCTCTAGGTTACATAGGTCTCACCACTCACGAACAAGCTTAGTAGAGTTTGAGAGGTAGGTACGGAGACGTCCGTACTTGTCCTTCAGAGTCTATTGAGTTAGGAAAAAGTCTCTCATTTGTTCTTTCTTGTCGTGCGACTTGTTCCTCAATTACTGATTGAATTTCTATTCTGTCCTTTCGCAGATGGTAAGGACACGCGCTTCTTCGTCCGCTGACCAGCAGCCCGAGCCCCAGGCAGCTCCTGTGAGGGGCGGGGGTCAAGGCCGTATCAGAGGCCGTGGTAGGGGTAGAGCTCGGCCCCAGGCAGCTACCCCAGAGGTGGAGCCCCATATTGAGATTGACGAGGAGGTTCCGATTCCAGCGGCTCCAGTGGGCCCAGCTCAGGTCCCGGGAGAGGCTTTAATTACCCCGGATCTCCGGGATGCCTTGATCGAATAGCGGGATTCATGGACGACATTACCAGAGCAGGTTTATTATCGGTTGCCCCAGCCACTTCTCAGAGGCGGGAGGAGGGGCCCGGACTCCTATCGCTCATACTCCGGAGCCGGTAGCTCCTCGGCCTCGAGCACCGGTAATTCGGCCAGCTGTGGCCACTCAGTCGAGTACCACGGCTCATGCCGGTGATGGAACGGCCATGACTTCGATTCGTTATGGAGGCTTGATCGGTTCTCCAAGCTATTTACCACTACTTTCGGTGGAACCGCATCAGAGGATCCTCAGGGACTTTTTATTCAGTTGCCGTGAGATTCTCAAGACTATGGGGATCGTGGAGACAAACGGAGTTGATTTTTGTACTTTCGGACTTGCAGGATCCGCCAAGACTTGGTGGAGAGATTATTGCCTGACTCGACCAGCAGGGTCCCCAGCTCTATCATGGGACCAGTTTGCGGAACTATTTATGGAGAAGTTTCTCCCTGCTACTCGGCGGGATTTACTTCGGAGGCAGTTTGAGCGCCTCCATCAGGGGCACTATGACAGTTACACAGTATGAGACGAGATTTATCGACTCGGCTCGTCATGCAGTGGTGATACTTCCCACTGAGCGGGAGAGGGTCCGCAAGTTTATAGATGGACTTAATCATCCGATTAGACTCCAGATGGCTATGGGCGTGGGGAGTGACATATCATTTCAGGAGGCAGCCAATGCAGCACGCAGAGTTGAGATGGCTCTTGCTAGGGGAGGCGGTTATTCTTCGGATAAGAGGCCTCGTCATTCAGGTAGATTTGGTGGTTCTTCCTCTGGTAGCAGAGAATCCTTTGATAGAGGCCGGTCTTCCAGGCCTTTTCATTCCGCCCTTCAGGCTTCACAGGGTGGATCAGGTGATCGTGGTTCTCGGGGGTATTATTCAGACCAGTCTCCTATTAGTGCTCAGCCTCTTCAGAGCGTTCGTGGAGGCCATTCAGGTCGTCAGGGCCAGCAGCCCTATCAGTCTAAGAGTTGCTACGGTTGTGGCGACCCAGGTCATTTTATCAGGAATTGCCCTATAGCAGCGGGCAACTCTCAGCAGCGAGGTCCTCGTCCTATGATTCGGGCCCCAGCTGACCCTCAGCCTGCCCAGCCAGCCAGAGGCGGGGGTAGAGATTATAGAGGTGGAGGTGGAGACCGTAGAGGTGGAGACCGTCCAGCGAGAGGTAGAGGTCAGCCGGTTGATGGTCGTCCTAGAGGCGCAGCTCAGAGGGGAGGTGCAGATCCCCGATTCTATGCTTTACCAGCCAGGCCATAGGCAGAGGCATCAGATGCCGTGATTACAGGTACTATTCTTGTATGTGGCAGAGGTGCTTTAGTATTATTTGACCCTGGATCTACATATTCCTATGTGTCTTCCTACTTCGCACCGTATTTGGCTGTGCCCAGCTATGCTCTGGATATTCCAGTTTATGTGGCTACGCCAGTGGGTGACTCTATTGTAGTCGATCGGGTGCATCGTTCGTGCGTAGTTATATTTGGGGGTCTTGAGACCCGTGTTGATCCGTTGCTCTTGGATATGGTAGATTTTGATGTCATATTGGGGATGGACTGGTTGTCCCCATACCATGCTATTCTTGATTGTCATGCTAAGACTGTCACCTTAGCCTTGCCAGAATCACCCCGATTAGAGTGGAAGGGTACCTCAAGCCACTCCGTTCGCACTGTTATTTCTTATGTTAAGGCTCGACGTATGGTCGAGAAGGGGTGTCTAGCTTATTTGGCCTATGTTCGTGATTCCGGTGCAGAAGTTCCTTCCATTGATTCAGTCCCTATTGCACGGGAGTTTCCTGGGGTTTTTCCTTCAGACCTGTCGGGCATGCCACCCGACAGGGATATTGATTTCTGTATTGATCTGGCACCGGGCACTCGACCCATCTCTATTCCACCCTATCGTATGGCCCCGCCGGAGCTAAAAGAGCTGAAAGATCAGTTGCAAGACCTTCTGGAAAAGGGCTTTATCAGGCCTAGTGTTTCCCCCTGGGAGCACCCGTGTTATTTGTAAAGAAGAAGGATGGCTCGATGCGGATGTGTATTGATTACCGGCAATTAAACAAAGTGACGATAAAGAACAAGTATCCACAGCCGAGGATTGATGATTTGTTTGAACAGCTCCAGGGAGCGAGGGTATTCTCTAAGATAGACTTGAGGTCAGGCTACCATCAGTTGAAGATCAGGGCGGCCGACATTCCTAAGACAGCCTTTCGCTCTAGATATGGGCATTATGAGTTCTTGGTCATGTCCTTCGGGTTGACCAATGCCCCAGCAGAATTCATGGAGTTGATGAATCGAGTATTCAGGCCTTACTTAGATCTGTTCGTGATAGTCTTCATAGATGACATCTTGGTATACTCCCGCAGCCAGGAAGAGCACGAGCAGCACCTCAGAGTGGTTCTTCAGACTCCGAAAGATAATCAGCTATATGCCAAATTTTCAAAATGTGAGTTCTGGCTGAGTTCGGTAGCATTTCTGGGCCATATCGTGTAAGTAGAGGGTATTCAGGTAGACCCAAAGAAGATTGAGGCAGTCAAGAATTGGCCTCGACCAGCTTCAGTGACCGAGATTCGGAGTTTCTTGGGATTAGCAGGTTATTATCGTCGATTCGTAGAGGGGTTCTCTTCTATTGCTACCCCGATGACCAGGTTGACCCAAAAGGGTTTCAAGTGGTCAGATGAGCGTGAGGTGAGCTTTCAGAAACTCAAGACAGCTCTGACTACGGCACCAGTGTTGATTTTGCCCACGGGTTCAGGGCCTTACGCAGTCTATTGTGATGCATCTCGTACAGGACTTGGAGCGGTATTGATGCAAGATGGTAAGGTTATCGCTTATGCTTCGAGGCAGTTAAAGATACATGAGAAGAATTATCCAGTTCATGATCTTGAGTTAGCAGCAGTGGTTCATGCCTTAAAGATCTGGAGGCATTATCTATATGGTGTGACATGTGAGGTGTACACCGATCACAAAAGCCTACGGTACTTGTTCAAACAGAAGGAGTTGAATCTACGACAGCGGAGATGGTTAGAGTTGCTAAAAGACTATGATGTTACTATATTATATCACCCATGTAAGGCCAATGTGGTGGCCGATGCATTGAGTAGAAAGTATGCCAGCATGGGTAGTCTTGCATATATTCCGGTCAATCAGAGACCATTAGCTCTAGATGTCCAGGCCTTAGCCAACCGGTTCGTGAGATTAGACATTTCTGAGCCTAGCAGAGTGCTAGCCTGCACGGTCGCTCGTTCTTCCTTATTAGAGCTTATCCGTGAGAGGCAATTTGATGATCCTCATTTGCGTGAGTTGAGAGATACAGTACAGCGGGGAGGTGCCACTCAGGTAAATCTAGATGATGATGGGGTATTGAAATTGCAGGGTCGAGTTTGTGTGCCCAATGTCGAAGGAATTCGAGAGTTGATCTTAGCAGAGGCCCACAGTTCGCGGTATTCTATTCACCCAGGCATCGCGAAGATGTACCAGGACTTACGACAACACTATTGGTGGCACGGAATGAAGAAAGATATCGTTGCGTATGTCGCTCGGTGTCTAAATTGTCAGTAGGTGAAATATGAGCACCAGAGACCTGGTGGTGTATTCCGGAGGATTGAAATTCCCGAGTGGAAATGGGAGCGGATCACTATGGACTTCGTTACTGGACTTCCTTTGACTCGGAGGAAATTTGATGCTATTTGGGTCATTGTTGATAGACCGACCAAATCAGCACACTTTATTCCAGTGTATCCGTCTCCTACTCGTCGGAGAGGTTAGCGGAGGTTTACATTAGGGAGATTGTTCGTCTCCATGGGGTGCCGTATCTATTATCTCCGATCGGGGTACGCAGCTTACCTCGCGGTTCGGAGAGCGGTTCAGCGAGAGTTAGGCACCCGGGTTCGGCTGAGTACGACATTTCATCCTCGGACGGATGGCCGATCCGAGAGGACTATTCGGATTCTCGAGGACATGCTTCGAGCTCTGTGTTATCGATTTCGGAGGCTCGTGGGATCGGTTTCTACCATTGCCAGAGTTCGCCTACAATAACAAGTTACCAATCTAGCATCCGGATGGCTCCGTATGAGGCGTTGTATGGTAGGCGATGTCGATCACCGGTAGGATGGTTTGAACCGGGAGAGGCTCGGTTGTTGGGTACGGACTTAGTTCGGGAGGCCTTGGATAAGGTCAAGACTATTCAGGAGAGATTGCGTTCAGCTCGGTCTAGGCAAAAGACTTATGCGGATCGTAAGGTTCGAGATGTAGATTTCATGGTTGGTGAACGAGTATTGCTCCAAGTGTCGCCTATGAAGGGCGTGATGAGGTTTGGGAAGAAGGGCAAGCTCGGCCCTAGGTATATTGGTCCATTTGAGATTCTAGACAGAGTGGGAGGGGTGGCTTACAGACTAGCTTTGCCGCCTAGCTTATCAGCCGTGCATCCAGTTTTTCACGTATCTATGCTTCGGAGATACCACGGCGATCCCACACATGTGTTAGACTTCAGTACTGTCCAATTGGACAATGATCTATCTTACGAGGAGGAGCCGGTAGCCATTCTAGACCGGCAGGTTCGACGGTTGAGGTCGAAGAGTTATCCTTCTGTGCGTGTTCAGTGGAGAGGTCAGCCTCCTGAGGCATCGACCTGGGAGTCCGAGTCTGATATGCGGAGCCGCTACCCACATTTGTTTCCTGACTCAGGTACTTCTTTCTTTTGTCCGTTCGAGGACGAACGGTTGTTTTAGAGGTGGAGATTGTGACGACTCAAAGGGTCATCACTTATTTAATTAATCATTTCGAGCTTCTGAGGCCTTGAAAACCTCATTCTATGTTGCCTCGATTTGCGTGCACAGTCCGGGCACAAAGCTGAAAAATAATTATGTTGAAATATGTGAAATATGTGAAAAAGTAGAAGAATTTTGATATTAATATTGATATGGTTGACTTTGGTCAACATTTTTGGTAAACGGACCCGGATCCGTGATTTGACTATTTCAGGAAAATCCGTAGAAAAATATGGAACTTGGGCATATGTCCGGAATCGAAATCCGAGGTCTAGAACCCCAGTAAAAGAATTTTTCTGTTAAATTGTTTTCTGAAAATGTTTAAGGAAAATGAAACTGAATTTTTATTAAAAAGTACCGGTATCGGGCTCGTATTTTGGTTCCGACGCCCGGTACAGGTCATATATATTGGTTAAGCGCTTCCTGGTAAAGTTTGGTTGAAAACGGACGTCGTTTGACGTGTTTCGGCCTTAAATTGGAAATTTTGGAAATTATGAAATTTTAGAGAATTCTTGAGTTTTAAGGCTAAATTCCTTGATAATGATGTTATTTTGGTGATTTGATCGCGCGAGCAGGTTCGTATGATGTTTTTGAGTTAGTATACATATTTGGTTTGGAGCCCCGAGGGCTCGGGAGTGTTTCGGAGGTGGTTCGGGGTGTTTTCGGATTTGAAAAACACAGCAGAAATTCTGCTGTTTCCGCAGAGGGATTTTGTTCTATGCGATCGCATAGGTGTAGTTGCGATCGCATAGAGCAAAGATTAGAGGTCCCAAATTCCTTCTGTGCGATCGCAATAGATCCCATGCGATCGCATAGCTTCCACTTTTCCTCCTATGCGATCGCATACTGCCCTTCGCGATCGCATAGAGTAAGACTGAGGCCCAGAATTTCCTTCTATGCGATCGCGTACCATTCCCTGCGATCGCATAGAGTAATTTCAGTTCATTCATTTCCTTCTATGCGATCGCATAAGACCTCCGCGATCGCATAGAGTAATTTTGTTGTCCCCATTTTCCTTCTATGCGATCGCATCACAGGCCCTGCGATCGCATAGAGTAAATTTTCGCCCAGTGAATTTAAGATAGAAACAGAACAGAAACGGGATAAAAATCCCATTTCTGTTCAACTCTTTTCTCCACAGCATTTTAGGCGATTTTGAGGCATTTCTTCATCAAAGTTCATTGGGTAAGTATTGTTAACTCATTTTCTTCATTTTTCATCAACATCAATCAAATCCTTAGGCTTAAACATGTATAAATTGGTTGAAAATTTGAGAAATGGGTATAGTTAGGGCTTTCAAAGAAATTGCGATTTAGACCTCATTTTGGAGTCGGACTTAAGAACAAATTGTATATTTGAACTCATGGAAGATTGGGTGAAATTATTTTGGTTCGAAACTTGAGTTTCGATTATGTGGGCCCGGGGTCGGTTTTTACTATTCCGGGCAGAATGTTGTAAAAACCATATTTAGCAATATGAACTAGTTTGTTAAGTAGAATTGATGATATTAAATCAATTGTGTATAGATACGATTGGATTGGAGTCAAATTCAAAAGGAAAAGGCATCGCTACGGATTGAATCGTTCATAAGCATTCGAGGTAAGTGTTTGTTCTATCCTAGCTTGAGGGAATAGGATTATGTGTTATGTGTTATGTGATCGAGTGCGGTGTATGGGTCGTGGTGACGAGCATCCATACACTGGCGTCTAGTATGACCGTGAGTCGTTGAAAAATGATTATTTTGAGATATATTACAGATGAAATATTATTGTTCTCCCTTGTTGGGACTTGTTGTGAAGAAAATTATTGATTACCCTTGATGGGACGGTTTATGAATTACTGTTTCTTCCTTTGCCCTTAACCGTGATTGTTATTTGGGTGAGGAAGAGAGATAATGCACGAAGGGTGATGCCGTGCCATGTTTATTTATTTATGCACGAAGGTTAATGCCGTGCCATGTTTATTATTGATTATGCACGAAGGATAATGCCGTGCCCTATTATTGATTATGCACGAAGGATCATGCCGTGCCCTATTATTGATTATGCATGAAGGATCATGCCGTGCCCTGTTATTGAACCATGTACGAAGGATCATGCCGTACTATGGATGTGAGGATGAGAGTAAAAGCACGAAGGGTGATGCCGTGCAACTGCTTGCTATTTCTTGAAGTGATATTATTTGTGTTTACATTATACTTTGTTTTTCCTTGTGAAATTATTAACTGTGATTAATTGTTGAAGTCTTTAAGGTATTCCTTATTGTGTTAATACTTGATTATTTCTTGTTATTTTGTGGTACACATATATATATATATATATATTGAATTGCACAGGGTTTATGTGAGTGTCTGGTCCTAGGCTTGTCACTACTTCGCCGGGATAGGCCGGGCACTTACCAGAACATGGGGTCGGTTGTGCTGATGCTACACTTCTGTGTGTTTTTGCACAGGTCCAGGTTACGATCAGGAGCAGCAGCAGCAGTAAATAGATTGCGTGGGAGTTGATTACATTTGAGACCGAGGTAGCTTGCAGACGTCCGCAGGCCCGGCGTCTCTTTCTTTATTTATGTTTATAGCTGTAGTCTCATTATTCCGAGACGAACAGAATTATGTTATATTTCCTTCAGACTTTTATGTGTAGTATTCCATAGTAGTTTGTGAGTTGGTGACTCCACGTCTTGGGTAGAGGATTTCAGTAAAATTTTCATTTTGTGATTTGTTATATCCATTTCGATAAAGTATTCCGCATTTATTTAATTAAAATTGTGTTAAAAACAGGATAGTATAAATACAGTGGCTTGCCTAGCTACCACGAGTAGGCGCTATCACGATCCCGATATTGGGGAAAAAAGCCGGGTCGTGACATTATAGCAAAATTTTTATTTATCTTCATAAAAGAAATTGTGGCACATTTTTAGCACGCGTGTTGAATATGCTCGAATGGGACATCATGCCATGGAGTAATATAAAATTTAAAAAAAAAAGCTTCCTAAAAATCGGGGCAATTTTTTATTTATTTATAAAATTCTAGAGTCGTGCAAGGAAAAAGACTTGTGCTCTAAAAATTTGATATTCGACATAAGTTAGCCCTTCATAAAACTTAAAATTATTTCGCTTCCATGTCAACAAGTTTCGTGCATTAGAGCCCTCTGGATAACAAGTCATTCTCGTCCATCCATTTTGCAACATCCATATCATGAATTAACCTAGCTAATTACACGCGTTATTACTTTGTGCATTTATTTTATTATGATAAATACGCTAACACTTTACTTTTATTTTGTAAAGTTTTATTTTTCCTTTAAAGGTTGCCTAGCATTGAATTCTGTTTTGGCTGCGAATCTGCATAAAGGACTCAACTATAATGGCAAATCGATTTGGAGCAGTCAGTACCGGTAAAGGTTTGTTGCAAGTTGAGACTGATGATAAGGAGACAAATGTTGTACGGAGAAACATTTTGGTTAATCTGGGAAATACTTTCGACCTTCTACCAAACCCAAACTGTGCTTCCAACTCAACTCGAAATATCTCTTTGACCATATCTCCTCATCCAGCAAGTATTTACATAAGTCCTCCACCGATATCGCCAAAATTTACTATCAATCCAGAGGCTTTACCAGTCATCATGATGACCAATGCCCAATCGTCTGCATTTGCAACATCTGTCATAGAACACCAACAAAATCAACTGGCACTATCTCCATACAAAAGACCAGGAAAGGAAATTAAGACGACTAGTTGGGATGATCCAGATAGAGAGCTCCATAACCTAAGAAAGATCGTGGAGGAAGAAATGCATGCAAGAAATATTTAGAGTTTAAATATGAAAGTTTATGCATGCATCCAAATGTTGAGATTCCGCCAGGATTCAAAATTCCAAAATTCAATACTTTCAACGGGAAAGGAAATCCGATTTATCATTTGAAAGACTACTGCAGCAAATTGGTAGGGACTGGGCATAATGAAGCCATTCGAATGAAGTTGTTCATTCAGAGTCTATTAGGATTAGCGCTTGATTGGTACACTCAACACGATTTTAGCAAATGATACACGTGGGAGGACATGGCCCGCGATTTTGTAGAACAATATAAGTTTAATATTGGAGATAGTCCAACGCTTTCTGATATGCGTGAAGTAGAAAGAATGCAACACGAGTCTTTTGCAAAATATGCCATGTGATGGAGACTGGAAGCTTAAAAAATACACCCTCAATTACCCGAGAATGAGTTGATTTCCACTTTTATCGATATGCAAAAAGGCATATATTATGAGAAGTTGTTATGTGCGCGACTACATAACTTTTCGGATTTGGTTAGATTTGGGAAGCTAATAGAAGCAAGCATTCGATCTGGAAAAATTATTGACAATTCAAAATTAGAAGACACTTTCCAAGAAGAGACACCCGAGAATTTACAAGGCAAAAAGAGGAAGATATATTCTGCTTGCATTCCTGCTCATCAGCCACAATCTCAACAAAACAGCCAGCTGCTACAAACTCATATACAACTCCAACCTACTCAGCAAAGCGTTCAACATCAAGCTTATCAAGCACAATCTAGCTATCGTCATTCAGAGAACCTGAAATTCCGCACTTTTACTCCTCTGAAAGAATCATTGACAAGCACATTTGAGAGATTGAAGGCGAAAGGACTTTTACAGCCAAGAAAAGGATGGATCCCGCAAAATCTTCCTCCAGATTTTGATTGGTCTAAAACTTGTGTGTACCATTCATATATTCAAGGCCATGACACAGAAGAGTGCCCAACACTTAAGCATAAGATTCAAAACATGATTGAAAGCAACAAGATAATGGTGCAGCAAGAGCAACTATGCAACAACTATGACCCTTCAGTTGCTAATACCATCGTGGTTGAAGGCGATCTTTCAAATTTGGCACCAAGACCTCTGAAGAGAAAGCGTGAAGCAAAATAAGACGATTGACTAGAGCTTTTCATCACTACTATTTTGCCCGCCTATTCATGATTACTCTGTTTCATGTACTTATGTTAAACTTTTGTATGAACTACGTTTTGACCTGATTCCCGTTTAAGAGGGGATACGTAGGCAGCCTTATGGTTCATAATAAAAATCCTATTTACCCCAAAAGCCAAAACCGGGGCAGATTTTGCTGAAGGATCCTCATCATTCGGCAATGCAGAAAATGAAATCTCGAGCTACATAATCATTACAAGCACAACAACAAATTCCAGAATGCCATGGAAAGAAGTTGCAGATTCAAAGCCAAACTTTTACGTTCAATGCGAGGCAACCACTTTATTTTGTACTAACAAATTTTCTTTGAGTAATGCAGGGGCATATTTTAGTTATTCTTGAACGTTATACGCTATCACAAAGCTCAGCATCAAGTCAAAAGTCGCAAAGTTCATGCAAAGCAAAGGATAAAGCCAAGCAAGCACACAAACTTTGAAACTTACAATTTTTCTTTGACTGCAGGAATTTATTAATAGAAAAACTTTCTTTTGAAGCTTCAATAACTGTTAGCATTGCACCAGGAATATTCACTACTACAATGGCATTTCATCAAGCATTCTGCATCGCACCATCTGCTATTACAAAATCATTGCACCAAGCTCTCTGCATTGCACTGTCAATATATGTTGCTTTGAAGTAACCATGCCAAGCTCTTCGCATTGCACCAATCTGGTAATTTTAAATCAAGCATCGCATTTAGGCTCGTCCGCCTTTAATTTGACGTCTAAGAACATTTTACCTTTAATTAAATATTTATGCACATTTATCTTTAATTAAATACTTAGGCTCGTCCGCCTTTAATAGGACATTTATGCACATTTATCTTTAATTCAACACTTAGGCTCGTCCGCCTTTAATAGGACGTTTAGGCACATTTTGCCTTTAATTAAACACTTAGGCTCGTCCGCCTTTAATAGGACGTTTAGGCACATTTTGCCTTTAATTAAATATTTAGGCTTATCCGCCTTTAATTGGATTTTTAAGCACGTTTGCATTTAATATGATATTTAGGCTTGTCCGCCTTCAATAGGACATTTATGCATTAAGATTTAGGTTTATTCGCCTTTAATTGAATATTTATGCACGCTTGCCTCTATGGTATGTAGGCTTGTTCGCCTTCAATGGAACATTTAGGCTTGTCTGCCTTTAATAGGACGTTTAGGCACATTTTCCTTTAATTAAACACTTAGGCTCGTCTGCCTTTAGTAGGACGTTTAGGCACATTTTACCTTTAATTAAATATTTAGGCTTATCCGCCTTTAATTGGATTTTAAGCATGCTTGCATTTAATATGATATTTAGGCTTGTCCGCCTTCAATAGGACATTTATGCATTAACATTTAGGTTTATCCACCTTTAATTGAATATCTAAGCACGCTTGCCTCTATGGTATTTAGGCTTGTTCGCCTTCAATGGAACATTTAGGCTTGTCCGCCTTTAATAGGATTTAGGCACATTTTGCCTTTAATTAAATATTTATCCGCCTTTAATTGGATATTTGTGCATATTTATCTTTAATTTGTTTTTAGGCAAGTTTGCCTTTAATATGATATATAGGTGTCACGACCCGGATTTCCCACCATCGGGGTCATGATGGTGCCTACTAAATGGAAGCTAGGCAAGCCAAAAATTAATTACACCTCCATTAATTACCAATTTCTTATTAAGACTTATTATTAAAAACATATAACTTACAGCGGAATAATCAAAATTAGCGGAAAAACTTAGTCAAATATGATAAAGAAAACCCAAACATGATACACTACCCAAGACTGGTGTCACAATACTCACGAACTTCTAAGAATAATACACATAATTGTGTGAAAGAAAATACAAGCTGTTTATCTCGATTACATGAGATAACAGAATGAAAAGCATAGATAGAAGAGACAACGGGTCCTGCGGACGCCTGCAAAGCTACCTCGTAGTCTCAGTAGTCGAAAAATCCACAAGTTGCTACTGCCGCCGCTGCTGTCTGTAACTCTGTATCCGCGCAAAAAGAGCGCAGAGTGTGTATCAAGACAACCGACCCCATGTGCTCGGTAAGTGCCCGGCCTATCCCAGCGAACTAGTGACAAAGCTAAGGCCAGTCACTCGCATCACGCGTCTACATACATACATATATATATATATATATATATATATATATATATATATATATATATATATATATATATATATATATATATATATATATATATATATATATAAAATAAATTATAAGGAAAGACTCTGCTCAGAAATAATAGTCAATAACTCGTGATATCCAGACTAATATAATCAACAGAATAAATCTTACTTTTATGTCTCAATTCCTTTCTAATTTCATATCTCGTGGTAGGCGTACCACCCGTTCCCACCTATCACAGTAATTATATCTTGTGGTAGGCGTACCACCCGCTCCCAATTATATCAATAATTATATCTTGTGGTAGGCGTACCACCCGCTCCCAATTATATCAATAGGCTACCGGCAACTATGGCCAATGCCAAGATTTAAGTCACTTTGTGGTCGGCGTGCCACACGATCCCAATTCATAAATATATAAGTGGTCGGCGCGCCACACGATCCCAATTCATAAATATATATATTACCGGCATTTAGCCAATAATCTCTATGTCAACAATATTTATAATTACCGGTTTTAAACCAATAATTGATAATAATTTCAACAATTTATCTTCATTACCGGCATAACACCAATAACTCTTAATCAACAATTTATTCATAACTCTGAATTCCTATTCCTACAAACTAGGATAGAACAAACACTTACCTCGAAAGTTTACGAACGATTCAATCCGTAGCAATGCCTTTTCCTTTTGAATTTGACTCCAATCCAATCGTATCTATACACAATTGATTTAATATCATCAATTCTACTTAACAAACTAGTTCATATTGCTAAATATGGTTTTTACAACATTATGCCCGAAATAGTAAAAATCGACCCCGGGCCCACATAATCGAAACTCAAGTTTCGAAACAAAATAAGTTCACCCAATCTTCCATGAGTTCAAATGTACAATTTGTTCTTAAGTTCGACTCCAAAACGAGGTCTAGATCGCAAATTCTTTGAAAACCCTTACTATACTAAATTCTCAATTTTTCTACCCATTTACACCTAATTAGGCTTAGGAATTCAAATAATATTGATGGAAAATGAAGAAAACGAGTTAAGAATCACTTACCAAAGAAGTTTGATGAAGAATCGCTCAAAAATCGCCCAAGAAGCTGTGGAGAAGAGAGTTGAACAGAAATGGGATTTTTATCCCGTTTCTGTTCTGTTTTGGGATTAAATTCACTGGGCAGCGATTTTGTTCTACGCGATCGCGTGAACCGGGTCGCGATCGCGGAAGGCAAATATTCAACACTACGCGATCGCGTGGTCAATGCTGCGATCGCGTAGAAGAATTTCGCTGGGGTGGCTTATTTGTACTACGCGATCGCGTGAACAGGGTCGCGATCGCGTTGAAGGAGAACGGAAGGCTACGCGATCGCGTGCAGACGGATGCGATCGCGTTGAAGAAGGACAGAAAACTTCGCGATCGCGTGCAGACGGCTGCGATCGCGTTGAGTACTTTGACAAGGCAGTGCGATCGCGTGTACAAGGCCGCGATCGCGTAGAGTAAAATGTCTGTGTCAAAATTGCAGAAAATCTGCCAGTTTCCTAAGTCCAAAAACACCCTAAACCACCTCCGAAACATTCCCGAGCCCTCGGGGCTCCAAACCAAATATACACACTAACTCAAAAACATCATACGAACTTGCTCGTGCGATCAAATCGCTAAAATAACATCAAAATCAATGAATTGAGCCTTAAAACTCAAGAATTCTTTAAAATTTCATAATTTCCAAAATTTCCAATTTAAGGCCGAAACACGTCAAACGACGTCCGTTTTCAACCAAACTTTACAGAAAGCGCTTAACCAATATATATGACTTGTACCGGGCGTCGGAACCAAAATACGAGCCCGATACCAGTACTTTTTAATCAAAATTCAGTTTCATTTTCCTTAAACATTTTCAGAAAATAATTTAACAGAAAAATTCTTTTACCGGGGTTCTAGACCTCGGATTTCAATTCCGGGCATACGCCCAAGTTCCATATTTTTCTACGGATTTTCTGAGACCGTCAAATCACGGATCCGGGTCGGTTTACCAAAAATGTTGACCAAAGTCAACCATATCAATATTAATATCAAAATTCTTCAACTTTTTCACATATTTCACATATTTCAACATAAAAATTTTCCAACTTTGTGCCCGGACTCGTGCACGCAAATCGAGGCAACTATAAATGAGGTTTTCAAGACCTCAAAAGCTCGAATGATTAATAAAATAAGTGATGACCCTTCGGGTCGTCACAATCTCCACCTCTAAGATAACCGTTCGTCCTCGAACGGACAAAAGAAAGAAGTACCGAGTCGGAAACAAATGTGGGTAGCGGCTCCGCATATCGGACTCGGACTCCCGTGTCGATGCCTCATAGGTCGACCTCTCCACCGAACACGCACGAAGGATAACTCTTCGACCTCAACCGTCGAACCTCGCCGGTCTAGAATTGCTACCGGCTCCTCCTCGTAAGATAGATCATTGTCCAATTGGACAGGTATCGAAGTCTAACACATGTGTGGGATCGCCGTGGTATCTCCGAAGCATAGATACATGAAAAACCGGATGCACGGCTGATAAGCTAGGCGGCAAAGCTAATCCGTAAGCCACCCCTCCCACTCTATCTAGAATCTCAAATGGACCAATATACCTAGGGCTGAGCTTGCCCTTCTTCCCGAACCTCATCACGCCCTTCATAGGCGACACTTGGAGCAATACTCGTTTGCCAACCATGAAATCTACATCTCGAACCTTACGATCTGCATAAGTCTTCTGCCTGGACTGGGCTGAACGCAATCTCTCCTGAATAGTCTTGACCTTATCCAAGGCCTCCTGAACTAAGTCCGTACCTAACAACCGAGCCTCTCCCGGTTCAAACCATCCAACTGGTGATCGACATCGCCTACCATACAACGCCTCATACGGAGCCATCCGGATGCTAGATTGGTAACTGTTATTGTAGGCGAACTCTGCTAATGGTAGAAACTGGTCCCACGAGCCTCCGAAATCAATAACACAGGCTCGAATCATGTCCTCTAGAATCTGAATAGTCCTCTCGGACTGGCCATCCGTCTGAGGATGAAATGCTGTACTCAACTGAACCTGGGTGCCTAACTCCTGGTGGACCGCTCTCCAGAACCGCGAGGTAAACTGCGTACCTCGATAAGAGATAATAGATACTGGCACTCCATGGAGACGAACAATCTCTCTAATGTAAACCTCCGCTAACCTCTCCGACGAGTAGGAGACAGATACTGGAATAAAGTGTGCTGACTTGGTCAGCCTATCAACAATGACCCAAATAACATCAAATTTCCTCCGAGTCAAAGGAAGTCCGGTAACGAAATCCATAGTGATCCGCTCCCATTTCCACTCGGGAATTTCAATCCTCTGGAATATACCACCAGGTCTCTGGTGCTCATATTTCACCTCCTGACAATTTAGACACCGAGCGACATATGCAACGATATCTTTCTTCATCATGTGCCACCAATAGTGCTGCCGTAAGTCCCGGTACATCTTCGCGGCGCTCGGGTGAATAGAATACCGCGAACTGTAGGCCTCCGCCAAGATCAACTCTCGAGTCCCTTCAACATTGGGCACACAAATTCGACCCCTGCAATTTCAATACCCCATCATCATCTAGATTTACCTGTGTGGCACCTCCCCGCTGTACTGTATTTCTCAACTCACACAAATGAGGATCATCAAATTGCCTCTCACGGATACGCTCTAATAAAGAAGAACGAGCGACCGTGCAGGCTAACACCCTGCTAGGCTCAGAAATGTCTAATCTCACGAACCGGTTAGCTAAGGCCTGGACATCTATAGCTAATGGTCTCTGACTGACCGGAATATATGCAAGACTACCCATGCTGGCAGACTTTCTACTCAATGCATCGGCCACCACATTGGCCTTACTCGGGTGATATAAAATAGTAACATCATAGTCTTTTAGCAACTATAGCCACCTTCTCTGCCTCATATTCAACTCTTTCTGCTTAAACAAATACCGAAGACTCTTATGATCGGTGTATACTTCACATGCTACACCATACAAATAATGCCTCCAGATCTTCAATGCGTGAATAATCGCCGCCAATTCTAGATCATGCACTGGATAGTTCTTTTCATGAATCTTTAACTATCTCGAAGCATAGGTAATAACCTTGCCATCCCGCATTAACACTGCACCAAGCCCAATACGGGAAGCATCACAATAAACAGTATAAGGTCTCGTACTTGTGGGTAAAACCAATATCGGTGCTGTGGTCAAGGTTGTCTTGAGATTTTGAAAGCTCGCCTCACATTCATCGGACCATTCAAATTGAACACCCTTCTGGGTCAATCTGGTCAGTGGGGTTGCAATAGACGAAAATCCTTCTACGAATCGGCGATAATAACCTGCTAACCCCAAGAAACTCCGAATATCTGTGGCGGATGTCGGTCTAGGCCAGCTCTTGACTGCCTCAATTTTCTTTGGATCAACCTGAATACCTGCTGCCGTCACAATATGACCCGGGAATGCAACTGAACTTAGCCAAAATTCACACTTTGAAAATTTTGCATATAGCTGGCTATCTCTCAGAGTCTGTAAGGCCACTCTGAGATGTTGCGCATGCTCCTCCTGACCGCGGGAATATATTAATATGTCATCAATGAAGACTATTACAAACAAGTCTAAATAAGGCCGGAACACCCGATTCATTAATTCCATAAAAGTTGCTGGAGCATTTGTCAACCCAAAAGACATGACCAGAAATTCATAATGTCCATACCGAGTGCGGAACGCTGTCTTAGGGACATCAGATGCCCTAATCTTCAGCTGATGATAGCCAGATCTCAAATCTATCTTTGAAAATACCTTGGCACCCTGAAGCCGGTCAAATAAATCATCAATTCGCGGAAGTGGATATTTATTTTTGATAGTCACCTTGTTTAACTGTCGATAGTCAACGCACATTCTCATCGAACCATCTTTCTTCTTTACAAATAATACAGGTGCACCCCACGGCGAAACACTGGGCCTAATGAAACCCTTTTCAAGTAAATCCTGCAACTGTTCCTTCAATTCTTTTAACTTTGGCGGAGCCATACGGTATGGGGGAATGGAAATGGGCTGAGTGCCTGGAGCCAAATCAATGCAAAAATCAATGTCCCTATCGGGCGGCATACCTGGCAAGTCTGAAGGAAATACTTCAGGAAATTCGCGAACCACAGGCACAGAGTCAATAGAAGGAACCTCAACACTAGAATCACGGACATAGGCCAAATAAGCCAAGCATCCCTTTCCAACCATACGCTGAGCTTTAACATAAGAAATAACATTACGGCTAGTACGACCTGAAATCCCTTTCCACTGAATCTACCCGAATTACGAGATCTCTTATCTGATCCATGTCTCGCTCCCTGTGACAGAGCCATCTCGATCCGGCGGGCTGCATTAGCCGCCTCCTGAAAAGTGATTTCAGTTCCTGCCCCCATAGCCATATGTAGCCGAATTGGCTGATTCAAGCCATCAATAAACCTCCTCACTCTCTCCCGATCTGTGGGAAGTATGATAATAGCATGACGAGCCAGGTCCACGAACCTAGTCTCGTACTGTGTGACAGACATAGAACCCCGATGAAGACGCTCAAATTGTCTGCGCATAACCTCCCGCTGAGTTGCTGGAAGGAACTTCTCCAAGAATAATTCTGCAAACTGCTCCCAAGTCAAAGATGACGATCCCGCTGGCCTGGATAGACAATAATCTCTCCACCAAGTCTTGGCGGAACCAGATAATCGAAAGGTAGCAACGTCCACACCATTAGTCTCCACAATACCCATAGTACGGAGAACTTCGTGGCAACTGTATAGGAAATCCCGTGGATCCTCTGAAAGAGTGCCACTGAATGTGGTAGTGAACAGCTTGGTAAACCTGTCCAATCTCCATAACGCGTTAGTGGACATGGCTGCACCATCATTAGACGGAGTCACAATAATAGGCCGAGCTGCCTCAACTGGCTGAATCACAGGAACCTGAGCCTGGGGAATTACTGGCTCCGGAGTGCGCGTAGCAGGAGTCTGATTACCTCCTCCAGCCTGAGAAGTGGCTGGTGCTACTGGTAATAAACCTGCTCTGGTGATATGATCCATAAAACCTGCTATCCGGACCAAAGCATCCTGTAGATCCGGTGAAAACACAGCTCCTCCTGGGACCTGAGCTGGGCCTACTGGAGCTGCTGGGGTTGGAACTTCCTCCTCGATATGAACATGAGGTTCTGCCACTCGTGCTGCTGCTCGGGGCTGAGCTCTGCCCCTACCTTGTCCTCTAGGACGACCTCGACCTCGGCCTCTACCCCTAGCAGGAGCTGCCGCTGCTGGGACCTCGGGCTGTTGGTCAGTAGATGAGGATGCACGTGTCCTTACCATCTGCGGAAGAACAGAGTAGAAGTTCAATTAACATTTAAAAGATCAAGTCGCACGACCGGAAAGAATAAAGGGAATATTTTCCTAACTCCGTAGCCTCTGGAGGATAAATACAGACGTCTCCGTACCGATCCTTCAGACTCTACTAAGGTTGTTCGTGAGTTGTGAGACCTGTGCAACCTAGTGCTCTGATACCAACTTGTCACGACCCGGATTTCCCACCATCGGGGTCATGATGGCGCCTACTAAATGGAAGCTAGGCAAGCTAAAAATTAATTACACCTCCATTAATTACCAATTTCTTATTAAGACTTATTATTAAAAACATATAACTTACAGCGGAATAATCAAAATTAGCGGAAAAACTTAGTCAAATATGATAAAGAAAACCCAAACATGATACACTACCCAAGACTCGTGTCACAATACTCACGAACTTCTAAGAATAATACACATAATTGTGTGAAAGAAAATACAAGCTGTTTATCTCGATTACATGAGATAACAGAATGAAAAGCATATATAGAAGAGACAACGGGTCCTGCGGACGCCTGCAAAGCTATCTCGTAGTCGTAGTAGTCGAAAAATCCACAAGTTGCTACTGCCACTGCTGCTGTCCGTAACCTGTATCTGCGCAAAAAGAGCGCAGAGTGTAGTATCAGCACAACCGACCCCATGTGCTGGTAAGTGCCTGGCTTATCCCAGCGAACTAGTGACAAAGCTAAGGCCAGTCACCCACATAAACTTGTACAGTTACAATATATATATATATACAGTAAATTATAAGGAAAAACTCTGCTCAGAAATAATAAATTATAAGGAAAGACTCTGCTCAGAAATAATAGTCAATAACTCGTGATATCCAGACTAATATAATCAACAGAATAAATCTTACTTTCATGTCTCAATTCCTTTCTCATTTCATATCTCGTGGTAGGCGTACCACCCGTTCCCAACTATCACAGTAATTATATCTTGTGGTAGGCGTACCACCCGTTCCCAATTATATCAATAATTATATATTGTGGTAGGCGTACCACCCGCTCCCAATTATATCAATAGGCTACCGGCAACTATGGCCAATGCCAAGATTTAAGTCACTTTGTGGTCGGCGTGCCACACGATCCCAATTCATAAATATATAAGTGGTCGGCGCGCCACACGGTCCCAATTCATAAATATATATATTACCGGCATTTAGCCAATAATCTCTATGTCAACAATATTTATAATTACCGGTTTTAAACCAATAATTGATAATAATTTCAACAATTTATCTTCATTACCGGCATAACACCAATAACTCTTAATCAACAATTTATTCATAACTGAATTCCTATTCCTACAAACTAGGATAGAACAAATACTTACCTCGAAAGTTTACGAACGATTCAATCCGTAGCAATGCCTTTTCCTTTTGAATTTGACTCCAATCCAATCGTATCTATACACAATTGATTTAATATCATCAATTCTACTTAACAAACTAGTTCATATTGCTAAATATGGTTTTTACAACATTCTGCCCGGAATAGTAAAAATCAACCCCGGGCCCACATAATCGAAACTCAAGTTCGAACCAAAATAAGTTCACCCAATCTTCCATGAGTTCAAATATACAATTTGTTCTTAAGTTCGACTCCAAAACGAGGTCTAGATCGCAAATTCTTTGAAAACCCTTACTATACTAAATTCTCAATTTTTCTACCCATTTACACCTAATTAGGCTTAGGAATTCAAATAATATTGATGGAAAATGAAGAAAACGAGTTAAGAATCACTTACCCAAGAAGTTTGATGAAGAATCGCTCAAAAATCGCCCAAGAAGCTGTGGAGAAGAGAGTTGAACAGAAATGGGATTTTTATCCCGTTTCTGTTCTGTTTTGGGATTAAATTCACTGGGCAGCGATTTTGTTCTACGCGATCGCGTGAACTGGGTCGCGATCGCGGAAGGCAAATATTCAACACTACGCGATCGCGTGGTCAATGCTGCGACCGTGTAGAAGAATTTCGCTAGGGTGGCTTATTTGTACTAAGCGATCGCGTGAACAGGGTCGCGATCGCGTTGAAGGAGAACGGAAGGCTACGCGATCGCGTGCAGACGGATGCGATCGCGTTGAAGAAGGACAGAAAACTTCGCGATCGCGTGCAGATGGCTGCGATCGCGTTGAGTACTTTGACAAGGCAGTGCGATCGCGTGTACAAGGCCGCGATCGCGTAGAGTAAAATGTCTGTGTAAAAATTGCAGAAAATCTGCCGGTTTCCTAAGTCCAAAAACACCCCGAACCACCTCCGAAACACTCCCGAGCCCTCGGGGCTCCAAACCAAATATGCACACTAACTCAAAAACATCATACGAACTTGCTCGTGCGATCAAATCGCTAAAATAACATCAAAATCAATGAATTGAGCCTTAAAACTCAAGAATTCTTTAAAATTTCATAATTTCCAAAATTTCCAATTCAAGGCCGAAACACGTCAAACGACGTCCGTTTTTAACCAAACTTTACAGGAAGCGCTTAACCAATATATATGACCTGTACCGGGCGTCGGAACCAAAATATGAGCCCGATACCAGTACTTTTTAATCAAAATTCAGTTTCATTTTCCTTAAACATTTTCAGAAAACAATTTAACAGAAAAATTCTTTTACCGGGGTTCTAGACCTCGGATTTCAATTCCGGGCATATGCCCAAATTCCATATTTTTCTACGGATTTTCTGAGACCGTCAAATCACGGATCCGGGTCCGTTTACCAAAAATGTTGACCAAAGTCAACCATATCAATATTAATATCAAAATTCTTCAACTTTTTCACATATTTCACATATTTCAACATAAAAAATTTCCAGCTTTGTGCCCGGACTGTGCACGCAAATCGAGGCAACTATAAATGAGGTTTTCAAGACCTCAAAAGCTCTGAATGATTAATAAAACAAGTGATGACCCTTTGGGTCGTCACAATAGGTTTGTCCGCCTTTAACAGGACATTTATGCATTAAATATTTAGGCTTATCCGCCTTTAATTGGATTTTCAAGCACACTTGCATATATGATATTAGGCTTCTCCGCATTCAATAGGATATTTATGCGTTAAAATCTAGGCTTAGCCGCCTTTAGTTGGTATTTTAAGCATGTTTGCCTTAATATGCTGTTTAGGCTTGTCCGCCTTAATAGGACAGTCATGCCCATGTCTTTAATTAAATATTTTAGGCTCATTTGCCTTAAATAGGATATTTAGGCTTATTCACCTTCAATTGAATTTTTTAAGTATGTTTATGATATTTAGGCTTGTCCGCCTTTACTAGGACAATTATGCACATTTGTCTTTAATTGAATTAGGCTCATCCTCCTAAATTAAAATATTTGCGCTTATCCGTATTTAATTGAATTTTAAGCAAGTTTGTTTTTAATATGATGTTTAGGCTTGTCCGCCTTCAACAGGACAGTTCATCACATATTCACATGCTTTCCATTAATTTATTTCGACCTAGATGGTCATGTTTTAATGTCATTACTAAGATGCATCGTTATCATAAATCATTGCAAGCACATTTTTAAATCACATGTTACTATTGAAAATCATCATTACTGTAAGGCTACATTTTTATTAAATTATTTTGGCCGATCACGCTGCATTGTATAAGTAAACTCCCAAAAGGTGTCATTTTCATAAAATTATTTTACAACATATTGCATTTTAATATTTACTCTACTGACGAATTTGTCTTGCAGGAAATATAGTGCAACATGACGATCAAGCCGAGTTATGCATATTATATTCAAAAACTCATAGTTTTCTTTGAGTGCAGGAATTTACCAATAATAAATTCAGAATGCAGATTTCAATTATTGGCACCACTTCCTGAATATTTGCTTCTATAAAGGCGTTGCACCAAGCTCTTTGCACCATGGATATTCGCTACTATAAAGTTATTCCACTAGAATTTTTACATCGCAATATAAATTACCACTAAAAATTGGTATCATATCAAGATCTCTGCACTATATCAAGCTCTTCGTACTGCATCAATTTTTGTAAATTACAGATCAAGCACCATATATTGGGTTAACCGCCCTCAAATAGGATATTAGAGCTAATCCTCCCTCACAAATGACATCAATTTATTTCGACCCGAGTGGTCCCTCTTGCATAAGCATTGCCAAAACATATCTTTCATAAATTATTATTTGCATTTATTTTCATAAGATAAATTTTCTTATGGTGTTGCAATCATAAAATATGTCATCATTTTATATACTTGCACAATAAATTCACATTTCTCAAGAATTGATGTCTAAATATTATTTTCATAAGATTATTTTTCTGGCATATTACATCTTCTTTCCTAACGAATTATCTAGTATGCCAAGCTTTGCAGGAAAAATAGCATAACGTGGAACTATATCTTAGTAGTGAACTGGGGCATTTCGTTGGAGAGGAATACCACACTCTCCAACAAAGGTCAAGGATCTACTTCGAACTCCGCTCGGCTTGACTCTCAAATTCCGAACCAAAATCCTTATTCAAATATCTTTCTTTCAATCATGGTATCCAGTGTCTCTATAATTCAACACTGGGGCAGCACTTTAAGAGTTGCATCAATAGTTGAGTCCTACTCCAGGGTACCATAAGTCTTGAACTACATATGGCCTGATTCTCGTGAAACCCGAGATATGTAAGCAACTCGAAATCGGAGTTCGGCCGCAATTATTTTTTATTTACGTCCCCTTTGTTCCATTCCAACCTTGATAGTTAGGACAAAATTGGCTACTAAGTCAATATTCTTTGTCCGAAAACTCTTTCATCGTCTCCGGTCAAAGAGGGGCAGCTGTTGACATCCAATTTTGTCCCTCTTTCTTCTAGAATGTTTATTTGAGCTTGTAGCATCACTTATTAGAGTAATTTTAACACCAAATAAGGCCTATTTTTTATTATTAAAATATTACTACTAACAATACTAATTATTGTAACAATGGTTATAATTATTATTTTATCGCCATCATCATTGGCATTCCAAACCATTCTCGTATCTTTGTGAAAATCATATGCCTTTTCCTTATTTAATCAGATAATATTATGTGCTTAATTAAACAATTACAAATAAATATTTAATAACATAGTATTTTATTTAGAAAGTTAGTGTAATAGTTATTCATTAAATTTTCATAAAATGTTATAATTTACTCTAGCATTTTAAGTATTTTAATAATTTGTTCAAATTATAATAAAGTTTAATCCAAGCAAGGAGCCCAAAGAAAATGCAAGGAAGAAGGAAATGGCTATTTTAACTTAGCCGATTATATTGGCTCAATCAATAGAAGTTAATCCTTATCCTATTTAGTGTACAAATCATTTTTTATGATCTAGCCTAACACTTGAAAGAAGAGGGTTATCCATCAGCCCATTAAAGGGGCGGCCCAGCAAGCCTGTATGTTACCCAAACACCTTTTAATATGTTCAACCCACATTATAAGACCTAATCAGTAGCCTTTTCTTTGTTTTTGTTTTAACGTTCTTCTTCCACGTCTCCCTATATTGGTGAAAGTTCAGTATCTGCATAAGCCATAGCAGAGCTTTGATGTTCCAATTTGAGTAAGACTTTTGTCCCTCTTCTGAGATCACGTGAAGCCTGCAAAGTCTGTCCAAAATCTCTAACGTGTATGTTGACCAAAATTCAAATCTGAATTTTAAAAATCCCTCTCAAGAACCCTAAATTTTCACCTATAAAAGCCAGCACTTGGATCTCATCTAAGGGGGGAAGGGAGCCGCCCCTCTAAGCTTAAGCTTCAGCCCCCTCCTTTAACTTTAATCTGAGAGCCGCCCCTTTTACCCCAAAAATTGAGGATTTCTTGTAGCCGTCTTTTTACCCCTTATAACCTTAGGAGGCACTTTTCTTCTGCTCAGCCGAGGCAGCGTGTTTGAGGTCGAAGCGCAATAGTTGATCGACGACGCTCCTAGTTCACTGCCTGCAAAAAGGTCAGTGGCTCCTAAACCTTTATTCTCACTTAAGGATGTAAAATATTTATTTGTTTGCCGGGAAATATGAGTTATAGTTTACTATATAGAAATCATGATTCTAGGATTCATTTTAATATATATATATATATATATATATATATATATATATATATATATATATATATATATATATATATATATATATATATATATATATATCGTGCCTGTAAGTTTAAGATAATGACACATGAGTGCGCATATCATGTTTTGGGTACAGTCAAGTCTCTAGCTCTCTCTTGTTTCTCCTTGAGTCATTAGCATGTGAAATTATCAGTAGATAAATATTTAGTAGTACCAATCTCATATTGTGGTGACAATCATGAGTATCGGCTTGATTTGGTACTATTAACTTGACTGGAATTCGTGATAAGCCATTATACTAGAAAGCATTTAACATGAATTTTTGGTTAGAAGGTCATTGGAAACATGTTCTTAGTTTCCTTTGATATTTAAAATAATCACATATGTTTAGTTATTAATTTTTCTCTTCCCGGTTATAATCTGGAAATCACAGCCATACCAAAATATTAGCTTGCCATCAACAATCTAAAACCACTAATGAGTGTTAGCTGAAATATTCAAAATTTCATTATGCTGGACTACAACTTATATTTTTATACCACATCCATGAGATCTAAGTGCTATGTTAACACATGGGTATTATGTTCTAGCTTTGAAATGTTGACGTGCATCCCTACTGCTGCATTATTTTAGAGATCCTATATAAAGGTGTTGATGTCATTTGATAAATTCCAATAGTATCTAAAGTGGCCTGATACATGATTCCATATGCTAGAATATGTGATCTAGAACTTGGTATCAGGATACATGCCTTTAGGATGTTAATCAAGTAGAAGTGAAGCTTTATTTCTATTTTTTTTGGGAGGAGATCATTTTTCTAGCATGTATCGTCTTTACAACATAATACAAATTTAAAAGAATGATTATATGTTTGTTTTCTTTTGTGTGATTCCTTAGAAAGTATGCTGGTAGATGTGAATCTAAACCATGTCCGTATATATTTCTTAGTATTTTCAAGTTGTTGTTTGTATAGGAGTTCTGTAATCATGTCTATAAGCGGTAATGGATGAAACATTTAACCTGAATAACTTGGTAGTGTGACTCTCAGGGCTAATCTATAGTTTACTTGAATATGTGAACGGAACAATAGAAAGCATGTATATAGGACTCATGAGTTCATCCATATCGAGTTGGCATTTAAATGCTAGAAACTTTTTTTACTGGTTGTATGTTATTTGTTTTCTACCATATCGAGTTGGCATTTAAATGTTAGAAGTAAGAAAATTTTGATAAAATAAGAGCACTAATTAGTATTGTGCTAAGCTCTTTAAGGATTTTTGACATTAAAGGAATAGTTTGACAATGTTGGATTAGATCTTAAAATGAATTAAATTTTTATGTCATGTGCTTTGAAGGATTGATGTTATACGGTATTTTTGTTTGACGTTGTGATTGTTTGGTTCACTTTATGGATTAATCCTTCATTTATAGGTGTGAGCATTTTCGCCTAATTTTTTTTTCGTTTGTCTTCTCTTTGCATATGCACTTGGAGAAAATATGGAGTTTTAATTCGAGACTCTTGCAATAGAGTCTCAAAATGAGATCCGACACTCATATCCGAGCATGGAGTCAATACAACACATTCTCCTTAGAATGCACCGGATAGCAAGAAAACAAGCGAAACGCTTGGGGATGCCTATGGCATTTTTATTTATTTTTCCTTATTATTGATGCTATTACTTTTACTTGTGTGATTTCAGTTTATCTCCAACTTCTGAGTTTATATGTTAAACTTAATTTTGTCATGGTGAATTTGGTTGATCAAAATTTTTACTTCTTAGTACCGATAATTGTTACTATCTCGATCACATATAAGAACTTTTCTTTTTCAAATGACGCTTTAAAACTTAATTTTTTCTTTTTCAAATGACGCTTAAAAAGTTTTCATCGAAACCTTCTCTAGTGATGTTGAATTAGACTTTAGTAAGCACAAGATGTTTAAGTCTAGATGAGTAACTTTCTAAAAGTACATATGAAGACTTTTTTCTAAGACTTAACCTTCTAAAGAATAGTTATTGGCTTTATTAAAGAATTCTTTGGGGGATTATACGTTTTCCTAGAAAATGTTGGCCAATATTAACGTTAAATGCCATCTTGTTTTATGTCAAAATTCTATTTAGCTATGCCATGTATTAATTTTAAAACAAAGGGCATAATGTCTAGCCTATCTTGAAAAATTAGTTTGGCCTTATTTAATTAACCTAAATTTGGTCGGTTAACCGTAAGTAACAGATCATATAGGGTGCTTTAACAACCTTCCCTATAGGATTAATTAGAACCCTTACCTAAATATTTTAAGGTTAAGCAGATCATAATACAGAGTTAATTTTAAGCACTACTTAGCTAAGATTGGTGTCCTAATTCACCATTTAAAATAATTAGGTGGCGACTCTCTTTAATTAATTAAACCTTCAGAATTACCAATATGTTATACTCTGGTTTGACCCGTGTTAAAATGGGGTATAACATTGCCAACTTCGTATTTTTGGGTGTTTTTTGAGTTCTTTCAATTGGGTTATGTTCCATTAGCTTAATATAATGTACTCCTTATAGTTTCGGCGAGATTTGGCACGCGAGGAGGTTGATTCTAGAGGAAAAGGCCTGGCGGACTAGTTCTTTAGCCAGTTCGAGGTGAGTAATTGATGTAACTGTTGCGCTGAGGGTTTGAAACCCCGGACTTTCACATCGTGACACTATAATGAGGCGTGACATATATTCCACGATGAGTGCGGGGTCGGTTACTATTGGGGATTGAAACTTGGTCCATCTCGAGTATGATTTCTTCTATATGGGCGATTGCGATGCATACTTTATCACTGTGAATTGGGCTTATTGCCGTGTTTGGGGCCTTGTGCCGACCTGTAGAATCCTTAGGGTATCTTATGTGTGTTACCTCACTTGTGTGCATATCACATACTCTCAATCATGCTTTCTATTATTGAAATAATAAAAGAACAGTATTTTTAATCATGAATATTAATCAAAAAGGATAAGAGGGCTGAGATCCCGATAGTAAGTCATGCCCGATTGGCTATGTATTTATTTGACTGAGATGGGTCAAGGACTCGACTATGAGGATGATTTCCTTATTATGGATCGGGCTACACGCCGCAGCGATGATATATTAATATTGAGGCCGTGAGCCTATTTGATGCCAAGACATGGCAGATATTGCGCTTGGGCTGTAGGAAACCCTCTGGAGTCTATAAATACACCTAGTAAGCGCCGTCGATGTTAAATATATGTAGCGGGCTGCATGCCGTAGAGGGTACTAGAGTGTACCATTATACATGTCACATTCTTTCATCCATTATTTCTTAACTGTATTACTTGTTATATATTGTTCCCACTGATTTGGAGATGAACTGCTAGATATAGAGTACTTTGTGCATTTTCGATGTTTTCTTAATTTCAGACTTTAGTTATGTTTATTACTCACTGGGTCGGAGTACTCACTTTACTCCATGCACCTTGTGTGCAGATCCAGGTTCTTCTTCTCAGGCTGAGTAGACTTTCAGTGATCTGCAAATTTGCTTCTGGGAGTGTCGAGGTAGCTGCATGGAATTCGCATCTGTTGACTTTTCCCTCTATCCTTGTCTTTATTTCCGCACTTTCAGACTTTTAGACAGACTATGTAGTAGGGTGACACTCTATTTGTAGAGGCTCATATTTGTAACATCGGGTCCATGTTTGGGCTATATTCTATGTTTTGCTAAACTTTAGTATTTTTATCAGTATATCCGAATTTTACTTAAATGGCTTAATGATTTAATGTTTCATTTGTCAGTTTCAGTTTATCAGTTGGAATGAGTATGGGAAATGGCCGGGCTTGCCTAGTAGTGTGCTGAGCGCCATCATGACCGGGTTGGGGTCGTGACACTCCCTCTGAGCGCCATCATGACTGGGTTGGGGTCGTGACACTCCCTCTCTCTCCCTACTTCCTGATTCTTCTCCTCCACCAGATCAAGGCTGAAGATAAAGGCACTGGACTTCGGCTTCTGTTGCTTCTACTTTTGATAAGCGGCGGAGAACACGAATTCTCCTCCGAAGATGGAAAAGAATCCGTCGATGGAGGCAGTCTATTAAAGCGGCTTCTAAGTTTCTTCTTCTCTCCTTCATCACATGCTTTGTCTTCAATCCGGTAATTATGTGCTAATCCTCGGCAACCAGTGGCAACGATGATGGCGAGAGAGGACTGGATATTGATACCGCTTCAATGAGACGACATTAGGTTGTTCTTGAACAAAGACGAAAACGTTGAGGGCTAAGCAACTTGAATTTTCTGTTAATATATTCAATGTATTTCAATGTATATCGCTGTATTTTATTGTATTCATTGTCTTTTTATTGTATTTCAATGTATCTCACCGTATTCTATGTATTTCATAGTATTCATTGTCTTTTCTCATTATATTTCAATGTATCCCACTGTATTCTATGTATTTCATTGTATTCATTGTCTCGCTATATTCCATGAATGTAGTTTTTTAATTAATATAATTTATCTATTCAGATGTATTATATAATTTCTCTAAAAATTGCTATATTTTTGGGGTATGTTTCGGTTGAGAATCTTTTTTATAACTTGAAATATAAAATTTGTGTGTTATATGAGTTAGTTGAGTTATATTAGAATTCTATTATGTTAATTGATTTAATTTTTTTTTAAAAATAATGTAATCCCATGTTTCACGCCGTGAATAAGTTGAATACAATAATCTGTCCAGCTGTAATCCCATGTTTCATGCCATAAATACAGTCGAATACAAAAATCTGTCTAGATGTAATCCCCTGTTTCATGCCTAGAAATGCTACTGTATTCATGTGTAACGACCCGGCCCGTCGTTACGGGAATTACCACCCCGTTACCTTGCATTTACATATATTATTCTTTTAAATCAGTATTAGAATATATCGGGTGAGTTAGGAGTGATTTGGATTGAAAATGAAACAAATAGCATGTTTAAAGAAAGCTTGAATATGAGAAGTCAACCAAGAGTTGACTATTGAGTTAGAGTGCTCGGAATCGGATTCTGATGATTCAACTAGTTCCGGGGGATCATTTATGACTTAGGAGAACAATCGGAATTGAATTCGGAGGTCCGGTGTAGTTTTAGGCTTGAATTGGCGAAGGTTGAATTTTGTCGAAAACCGGATGGTAGGTGATATTTTGATCCGGGAGTCGGAATTGAATGTTAGTTTTGAAAGTTTTGAAGAAACTTAGGCTTGAATTCGTGTGTAAATGGTGATTTTGATGTTTAGTATGGTGTTTTTTATGATTGGAACAAGTCCGTATCATGTTTTGGAGTCCGTTGGTGGTTTTCGTTGGGGTCCCGGGGGCCTCGGGATGATTTCGGACCATCAACCGGGCATTTGGACTTGGAAAAAATCTGCAGGTTCTGCCCAGGCCCTTAAGCCTTCGCGTTCGCGTGACAAGTGTCGCGTTCGCGAAGGCCAAGCCTTTCAGTGAATTGCGTTCGCGGCAGGGGAGACGCGTTCGCATAGTGTCGTGGGAGTTGTGCTTCGCGTTCGTGGGAGGTGTATCGCGAACGCGTAGAAGGAATCTGGGCGGCTGGGAGTTTGAACATCGCGAACGCGTGGTTGGCGTCACTTTCGCGAAGGGTAACTGGAATTGAGCATCGCGAACGCGTGGTAAGCGTCGCGTTCGCGAAGAGTAAGGCGGAGCTGTTCATCGCGAACGCGTGGGGGCTCACGCGAACGCGAAGAACAAAAGTTTCTGGCAGTGAATAAAATCCAGAAGCAGAGGGGTTACGGGTTTACACCCCCAAAACATAATTTTGAGCCCTAGAGAGAAGAAAACTCGAGGAAATCACTGAGAAGTCATCGGTTATTCGTCGGAGGTAAGATTCTTGACTCAAAAACATCATTTTATGGTAGTATTAACATCAATCTTCATGAAATTGGGTTGAAATCTTGAAGAAATGTGGCCTAAATATTGAAAACGGGATTTTTGGATTTGGGAGGCCATTTGAACTCCGATTTCGATAAATTTTATATGCAAGGACTCGTGGCGAGATAATGATCGCGTTGGTACTAATTTCGGATTTTTCCGAGCAGTGGGCCCGGGGTCGGGTTTTACCAACTTGGTGTATTTATGTGAATTTCATGTAAATGGAAATGGGTTATGATTCTTTGACCCGTATTTGATATAATTATTGTTATTTGACTAGATTCTACACACGAGGCAACGAAATTCAAAGGAAAAGGCATCGCGGACGAGTCTACGATGGCTAAGAGGTGAGTAGTTTGTGTATATGGTAGCCTGAGGGTTCGAAACCCCGGCTTAGCACATTGTGACGCTAGTAGGGCGTGGCTCGCACACCGTGGCAGGTGCGGGATTGATTGTGACTAGGGATTTAGACTTGGTCCATCCCAGATGTGAATAATATGTTGTTAGTGTTGGAAATACATTGTATTTGATATAATTGTGGGTTGTAAGCCTTGTTTGGGGCCTTGTGCCGATCTGTAGCGTCCTTAGAGGACATTATTTATGTGATAGCTATAATTGCTTAAATCACTGATCTCAGTCCTGGAAATTGAAATCACCTTTTGAAATGCTAAGTCACCGGCTTTTGTAAATTTAATAAAGTTAAAGTATTTTTCATAAATTATGAACTAGAAACTGGAAGTGAGAAAAATGAACTCTTTTGTGACTTATTTGCTTATTGTGGACTGAGCATGGGATCGGGCTGCACGCCGCAGTGGTTGATATGAGGATAGGGCTGCACGCCACAGCAGTATTGTGCTTGGGCTGTAGGAGCCCCTCCGGAGTCTGTACACACCCCCAGTGAGCGCCGTCGACGTTAAATTGGATCGGGCTACACGCCGTAGCGGTTATGTGCATTGCATTGCATCTTTATTTGTTGAATTACTCTGTGGTAGCTGAATTGTACTATTGATGCTAGTTCGTAGGAGATTCGAACTATAGTGTAGCTTCATATTGGGATATTCTGTGGATTTCTTATTTTCAGCTGCTGTTATATATTTATTACTCACTGAGTACTTAGTACTCACCCCTACTCCCTGCCCCTTTTGTGTGCAGACTCAGGTACTCAGGAGCAGTAGACAGGCATTTCCAACATTTGCAGTGTCATATCGAGTTGCTGAGGTAGCTGCCTACGTTCGCAGAACCTAGCTTCTCCTCTCATTTCTAGTTGTTATTTTGTATTTTGTATTCAAACTTGAGTACTTCTATATCGTACTCTCTATTTCCTGTTGGGTTTTGTTAGAGGCTCTAGACTTGTGACTCCGGATCTTTGGGAGTGTCAGTATTTTGTTCAGTATTATTATTATTGGAGTTCTTAAACTCATATATTCTTCTTAGGTTGTCCATTTGGGGACGGGTATTTTGTGATAATTAAATTGTTGGTCTGGCTGGCCTAGCTTGATTGTTGGGCGCCATCACGACCGGTTTTAGGTCGTGACAAGTTGGTATCAGAGCACTAGGTTATTAGGACTCGCGAGTCATGAGCCGGTTTAGTACGCTTTCGCGGATCGGTACGTAGACGTCCGTATATATCCTCGGAGGGCTACAGAAACTTTAGGAAAAACCTTATTTTCTTGGATTCATATCGTGCGATTTGAGTTATCATGAAATTAAATCTTTCCATATTCTATTCTCTCGCAGATGGCGAGAACACGAGCTAATGGACGTGGCGACGACCACCATTGGCACCCGCAGGCCGTGGTCGTGGTAGAGGAAGGGCAAGCAGCACAGACTCGCCGACCTACCACCGACCGTACTGTGGTCGATTCCCGCGCCATGGCCCGTACTCGGACCGTATTCCAGCGGCAAATGCTCCGGCAACTCAGGTTCAGGGACCGGCAGTGCCCATTGTCATACCGTGCTTCGGAGACCTCGGCTCGCATCTTATCGGTGTACGGGCTTGGCACGGTAGTTGCGCCTACTATCGCGCATCTTCTTCACGTGCGGGGAGGGAATCGACCCCCGTGGCTCATACACCCGAGCCAGTCCAGGACCGACCAAACAGCCGTCGCACCAGCCTCCTCGCCGGTGAGGTTCAGACTATGCCCGACGATGAGCAGCCGTCGTTTGGAGAGATTCGGAGAGGCTGCCGCCCTCCGACATTCGACGGTGCTAAGTGGCGAGGACGCCCGGTGGTTTTCTTGACGGATGTCGGCCGCATGCTTCGGACCGCGGGTATTCTAGAGTCCGGCCGGTGTCTCATTCACCACTTTTCAATTCACAGGTGCAACATTTCAGCGTGGCGGGAGGATTTCGAGAGGCGTAGGCCCGCCGGGGCAGGTGCTCCCGCACTTGGCAGTACTTCTCCACGGTATTTTTGGAGAAGTACGTGCCTCGCCCTCGCAGAGAGGAGCCTGCGACGCCGCCCGAGTGGTCGAGGCAAGGAGAGATGACGGTTAATCAAAGACGAGATGAGATTCACACAGCTTGGCCCGTCATGCCACGTGGATGGTTCCTACGGACGAGAGAGGATTCGGAGATTTATTGATGGCCTTATTTATCCCATCCGCATATTGATGACCAGGGAGAGAGTTTCGACGATTTACCTTTGAGGAGGTGGTTGATGCCGCCCGTCACATTGAGACAGAATCGCCGCAGAGAGCGGGAGGCGAGAGAGGCTAAGAGGCCTCGTGGTACCGGCAGTACGGCGGTGCTCCGTCTAGGGGCCAATTTCACCATAGGAGAGGTCGCTCTTTCAGGTCTCATCGATCCGGACGTACGCAGTCCAGCTGGGGTTTCACCGGATCGTGGTCGCCAAGGCCGGCAGGGTTATCGTGGTCGGCGAGCCGTCGGCCAGTAGCCGCCCGCACCGAGTGCTCTTCCGAGCTCGTAGCTCGCTCTGCTTCCTCGACACGGGTTCATCGGTAGCGAGGGGTCCTCACCGGCCCCTTCTTCCATCTTCGTGCCGTTGTTTTGAGTGCGGTGATTTGGGCCATATCGGGAGAGAGTGTCCTCCGTGGCTTCGTAAGCGGTCTCGGCGAGAGGGATCGACCTTCATCTTCTACTCCTCGTTTCTTCGGCGCCGACACGATCGGCCAGATCGGTGGCCGTGTATCCGCAGGTCTCCCTAGGGGTGAGGATCGTACCGGTGGAGGCCGTGCTCGTTTCTATGCTCTTCCGGATAGGAAGGATGCTAGTGCTTCGTATGCGGTTATTTCAGGTATTATCTCAGTCTGTCACGGGATGCTTCCGTCTTATTTGATCCCGGATCCACCTATTCTTATGTCTCTACTTATTTTGCACATCATTTGGGTACGACCCGTGGTATTCTTGCTTTGCCCGTACATGTGTCTACCCCAGTGGGGGATACCGTTGTTGTGGATCAGGTATATCGATCCTGTCTTATTACTATTGGGGTCTGGAGACCCGAGTTGATCTATTACTACTGGGCATGGTAGATTTTGATGTTATTCTAGGCATGGATTGGCTATCTCCTTACCATGCGATTCTGGACTGTCATGCCAAGACAGTCACACTAGCTATTCCAGGTAATCCGAGGATCGAGTGGCGTGGCTTGACCGATTATGTGTCCGACAGGGTGATTTCTTATATAAAGGCCCAACGAATGATTGGCAAGGGTTGTTTATCTTATTTGGCCTTCATTAGAAATGTTGAGGCTGAGACACCCAGTCTTGATTCGGTCCCCATTGTGAGGGAGTTTCCGGATGTATTTCCAGCGGACCTGCCGGGCATGCCGCCTGACAGAGATATTGACTTTGGTATTGACTTGGTGCCGGGCACTCAGCCCATTTCTATTCCTCCCTATCGCATGGCACCAGCAGAGTTAAAAGAATTGAAAGAACAACTTCAGGAACTCTTAGATAAGGGTTTCATTCGTCCGAGTGTGTCACCTTGGGGTGCACCGGTGTTGTTCGTGAAGAAGAAAGATGGCACAATGAGAATGTGCATTGATTACAAGCAGCTGAACAAGGTAACAGTGAAGAATAAGTACCCATTACCTCGTATTGAGGACCTATTTGATCAGCTCCAGGGAGCTAGTGTATTTTCTAAGATTGATCTTCGATCGGGCTATCATCAGTTGAAGATTAGGGACTCAGATATTATGAAGACAGCCTTCAGGACGCGATATGGGCACTACGAGTTCCTGGTGATGTCTTTCGGGTTGACTAATGCCCCGGCCGCATTCATGCACTTGATGAATAGTGTATTTCGGTCGTACCTTGATTCTTTTGTGATTGTCTTTATTGATGATATTTTGGTGTATTCACGCAGCCAGGAGGAGCATGCACAGCATTTGAGGGTGGTATTGCAGAGGTTGAAAGAAGAGAAGCTCTATGCAAAATTCACTAAGTGTGAGTTCTGGCTTGATACTGTCGGTTTTCTGGGACATATAGTGTCCAGTGATGGTATTCAGGTTGATCCACAGAAGGTTGAGGCAGTGCAGAATTGGCCCAAACCTTCCTCAGCTACAGAGATTCGGAGTTTTCTCGGCTTGGCAGGCTATTATCGCCGGTTTGTTCAGGGTTTCTCATCTATTGCTTCACCGTTGACTAAGTTGACACAGAAGAATGCTCCATTTGTGTGGTCTGATGAATGCGAGGAAAGTTTCCAGAAGCTCAAAGAGGCTTTGACCACAGCTCCAGTACTTGTGTTACCATCAGTTTCAGGGTCATATACGGTGTATTGTGATGCTTCTAGAGTTGGACTCGGTGTGTTGATGCAGGAGGGTAGAGTTATTGTATATGCTTCTCGCCAGCTAAAGCCCCACGAGAAGAACTACCCTGTTCATGATTTGGAGTTAGCGGCTATTGTTCATGCCTTGAAGATTTGGAGGCATTACCTATATGGTGTATCTTGTGATGTATATACGGACCACCGCAGCCTTCAGCATTTGTTTAAGCAGAAAGATCTAAATTTGAGGCAACGGAGATGGCTTGAATTGCTTAAAGACTATGATATTACTATCTTGTACCATCCCGGGAAAGCCAATGTAGTGGCTGATGCATTGAGCCGGAAGGCTATTAGTATGGGCAGTTTGGCGTATATTCCAGTTGGGAAGAGACCCCTAGCAGTTGATGTTCGAGCGTTAGCTAATCAGATGGTAAGGCTGGATATTTCTGAGCCCAGTCGGGTGATGGCTTGTGTAGTAGCTCGTTCTTCTTTATATGATCGTATCCGAGAGCGCCGGTATGATGATCCACACTTACTTGTCCTTAAGGACAGAGTTCAACATGATGATGCCAGAGATGTCACTATTGATAGTGATGGTGTATTGCGGATGCAGGGCCGGATATGCGTGCCCAATGT
>JASVEL010013631.1:0-92133 GCA_032618575.1 Nicotiana noctiflora | reverse complement strand
GTGTGAATCGCCCTCCATTATTTGCTACCTCGAACTATTAATGCGGGATTTATTCACTGCACGATTTGCAGACTGTCGATTCGATGAGACACTTTTCCCAAAATTAGGGGGAGAAGTTGGTGAAACCAAATGAGAAATTTTGTGGAAAAATCCATCATTATATCATCTTGATCCACTGCCTCTATTTGTGAAAAAAAGGTGCAAAGATTATTCATTTGGAGAGAATAGCAAATCAAATGCCAGAAGCATTTATGGATATGAAAAGAATAACGAAATCACATATCCCTGCGGAGAATGTTCCAATCCGTATTGATGTCCCTATTGGACAATCTTCTAATGCCATAGCTAATGAGTCAAAATCACGCCTGAAACATGGCAGACCATTAGGTTCCAAAGATCGGAATCCTAGAAAAAGGAAAATAAATGATCAAAATGACACTACGAAAGAATCTCATGAAGAAATCTACGATTTAATAAATTCTGAGATTCATGAGGAATCCACAGAGCCCGAGACCCAAGAAAATAAGGAACTATCAATAAATCCAATCGATATTGAGACAAATTTGAATCGAGTAGATATAGTGGTGGATTATGTATTTGCATATAATGTTGCATCTAGCATTATGCAAGAAAGTGAGGATCTTGAACCTCAATCTGTTGGAGAATGTCGACAAAGACTTGATTGGTCAAAATGGCAAGAAGCAATCCAACCAGAATTGAATTCACTTGCAAAACGTAAAGTTTTTGGGCATGTAGCCCAAACACCTAATAGTGTTAAGCCTGTTGGCTATAAATGGGTCTTTGTACGCAAGAGAAATAAGAAAACGAGGTACAAAGATATAAGGTACGCCTTGTTGCATAAGAATTTTCACAAAGGCCTGATGTCGTTTATGAAGAGACATATTCACCAGTTATGGATGCTATAACGTTCCATTATCTCATTAGTTTTGCGGTCCATGAAAAGCTTGACATGCATTTAATGGATGTGGTTACCGGCTACCCTATAGCTCACTTGATAATGCGATATACATGAAAATTCCCGAGGGCTTCAAAATGCCTAATGCAAATAATTCAAAATCCCGAGAAATGTTTTCAATCAAATTGCAAAGATCTTTGTATGGTCTAAAGCAATCATGACGAATGTGGTATAACCGTCTTAGAGAGTATTTATTAAAGAAAGGCTATATAAATAATGCCATTTGCCCATATGTTTTTATAAAGAAAACAACATCGGTATTAGTTGTATTTGCCGTATATGTTGACGACATAAACCTTATTGGAACTCCTATAGAACTTCAAAAGGCAATTGATTATTTAAAGAAGAAATTCGAGATGAAATATATCGGAAAGATAAAATTATGTCTTGGTTTGCAAATTGAACATTTGGCAAACGGAATTGTTGTTCATCAATCTACCTACATAGAAAAGGTATTGAAACATTTTTACATGGATTGAGCACATCCATTAAGTACTCTGATGGTTGTTCGATCACTTGATGTGAACAAGGATCCATTCCGAGCTCAAGAAGAGAATGAAGTGCTAGTTGGTCCTGTAGTATCATATCTTAGTGCAATTGGTGCACTAATGTATCTTGCCAATACTACAAGACTTGACATAATTTTTTCAGTTAATGTCTTAGCAAGATATAGCTCTTCTCCCACAAAGAGACATTAAAATGGGGTCAAACACATATTGCGGTATCTAAAAGGGACTACCGATATGGGCTTTTTTTATGGCAACAATTGCAGTCCTCATCTTGTTGGTTATATATTTATCTGACCCCCACAAGGCTCGATCTCAAACAGGTTATGTGTTTACCTGTGGAGGCACTGCCATATCTTAGCGATCGACTAAGCAATCAATTATGGCTAATTCATCTAATCATGCTGAGATAATTGCTATTCATGAAGCAAGTCGAGAATGCGTGTGGTTGAGGTCTATAATACATCTTATTAGAGACAAATGTGGTGTGATATGTGACGAGTTACCCACTATTTTGTATGAAAATAATGCAGCATGCATAGCTCAATTGAAGGGAGGATTCATAAAAGGAGATAGGACAAAACACATTTTACCAAAGTTATTTTTCACACATGATATTCAAAAGAATGGTGATATTAATGTGCAACAGATTCGTTCAAGTGATAATATGGCTGATTTGTTCACAAAATCTCTACCAACGTCAACCTTCAAGAAGCTAGTGTACAAGATCGGGATGCGGAGGCTTAAGGATGTGAATTGATGCTCTCATCAGGGGGAGTTAATGCGTGTTGCACTCTTTTTCCCTTACAAGGTTTTGTCCCACTGGATTTTCCTTGTAAGATTTTTAATGAGGCAACCAAAAGGCGTATTATTATATATGTGTACTCTTTTTCCTTTTCTAAATTTTTTTCCCCATTGGGTTTTATTTTAGTTAAAGTTTTAATGAGACACATTACTTATTGAGTAGACATTCAAGGGGAAGTGTTAAGAATATAATTCTATTTGGAGTGAATGTCTATCTTGTAGAGAGTTTTACTTTGTGATTAAGTTATTTTTTTTATATAAATAGAGATTTCTATTTCATTGTAAATCATCCCAAAATTTAATAAAAATTTTCTCTCTTTTTCTCTACAGTATTGCTTTTGTACTTTTATTATTCTATAACGAAATAATAGTAGTAATAGGGTTGGAATTTTTATTGTTGGTAGTAGCAATAAATGTTTCTTTATGTCTCCAAGAAATCATCACAAGGAGCCGCCCTAGTTTGGGCGTAATTTAAGCATGGACCTTTGTGTATGTGTCTCCCTCATGCGTTCGCCTTATAAATTTGAAACTTATCCCATATAAAAAAAAAAAACGAAAAGAGAAGAGAATTGACCGATACTCTTGGCAAAATTTCGCGGTATAGCTAATTTTTTGATTGGTCAATCAAATATAGTCATATTTATCAAGTTAATAAATAATAGCCACCGTTTTGTTGCAATAGAGATCGGTCCAGCATATTATGCTGGACCAGTATACTTTGCGGGCTCCAGTATATTATACTGGACCATTATGTTTGCTAGAACTCCAGTATATTATGCTGGAATTCTAGTGTATTTATGCTGGAACTCCATCATATTATGCTGAAGTTCCAGTATACTATACTCCAGTATAACATGCCGGAGTTCAAGTATACTTATGCTCGAACTCCATCATAATATACTGGAGTATTTTCAGTGTTTTGAACACTGTTCTTGTTCAGATTTATCTTTATATTAAAAGTGGCTAAATTTCAATTACTTTTGAAATCGGGCTATTTTTGAACGATTAATTTTAAATATGGTTATATTTAAAAATCGGCCGATACTTTTGGCCAAAACAATGGACGAAGGAAATTAAAGATAACCAGAGTCCAAATATTAACCCTCTTTTCTAAAGCAATGATATAATATTTTCTAGGAAGACAAAAATTGGTTCACCAATATTTACTAAATTGTCGGCAACTAATAAAAAGAGAAACGGAAAAGGATGACTTACTAATCTGTTTTCAACTTTATTTATCGAAGGATGTATTGTACAAAGTTTTGTTTTACATTTCTCTTACCATTACTCGAACACAAAATCTTTTGTTAACAATTTTATATCAAAAAATAATAAATCATTTTATATCAAAATGTTATCTGTTCCCAAAACTCGAATTCAACCAAGAAAACAGCATATATGCATGCTTGACCAAGTTCAACAAACATAAAAGAGTTCTCTTAATTACAAACTCAGTTATTCGTTCCCACTTACTTACAATAAATTCCAACGGCGGCAGAGAAAGAAACAATTAGTCCTTAGGAACTGAAATTATGCAGCAATTGATGCGTACAACTTTGAAGTCCACAGAAGATATACATGGTTTGTTTTCCTTTTACGTAATCCCTTTCCTGAAATACTATTTGAGTCAAAAGAAGATAAAGGGCCAAATGTGCATGAATTGTAGCGCAGGAATTATCGGGATTTGTTATAGTGCTTCTTGGTTACATAAAAGAGTACCCATTGGTAGTTACTTGGCCTTCCCAATTAATTCTCTGCGCCGAAAAGGACAACACAAAGCACGTATATACCTTTTTCTCTATTGTCTTGATTATTGCTATTAAACGAGACAAACTGACCAGAATAGTACTTCTTGGTCTATGATTTCTGTCACAATAATAGGAGGACTGATGTAGAATCTTTACAATCTTATTTGTAACTGTATAAAATTTATGTAAAACTTTAATGATATTATTAATGGCCTCATAAGTAGTACAATTGTTAATATACGGTTTGAATCAGTATAATGCGCATTGATGATTTGATTTTTGGCAATCTATATTTGTAGCAACATTTAAAAGTATGTATATATAATTTTATCTAGTAACAATTTCTTCAGACATGAATATGAGTGCACTTATTCTTAAATTCCCTAATTGTAGATTGTCTATTATTTCCTTGAATAACACTAATTGTTCTTCTAACATGAGTACAACAACAACAACAACAACAACCCAGTATAATCCCACTTAGTGGGGTCTGGGGAGGGTAGTGTGTACGCAGACCTTACCCCTACCCTGGGGTAGAGAGGTTGTTTCCAAATAGACCCCCGGCATCCTTCCCTCCAAGAACTTCCCACCTTGCTCTTGGGGAGACTCGAACTCACAACCTCTCGGTTGGAAGTGGGGGTTGCTTACTCTTCTAACATGAGTAACTCAGTTGAAAATAAATCAAGACAACTTTTAACAACTAAATTATAAATATGATATGCACACCTAACATGAAAATTTTCGTCAAGTGATAGTTGCAAATGCAGTTTTAACATTGAAAATTGTGGCATTATTATTATAATCATTATCAAAATACATACACAATATTCTTTCTTTAAGATTATAAAATTCAACAACTTCGCAAATAGTAATCCTTATAAACACAACAGTATAACTCTGATCTTCATCATAACTAAAAGGATAATACGTTTTTGCGTACAATAATTATCATATATCCAATGACATGTAATTGTCAAATAATCATTCCATTAACAGTATGGCCGATATCATAAGTTAGAGAAACTCTACAAGGAATGTGGTCAAACAAATAACATATGTATAATTGATATGTATGTGAAGTCTAAAGATATCGGATCTACAATTACTTATAGGGATACCTTTAAATAAATGATTATAAATCCCTTGAATATACATAATAAAATATGATTATAAGCAAAAGAAATGTAGACAACCAAAGCAATCATTTTTTGCTAACTCCTTACGATCATTCATTTTATCATATTTCATAAGTCCTCCAGTAGTATGGTTTAGAGTTGCTTGATTTTGATCTAAATCAGAGCCCCATACTATAGGATGCTCAATTCCCATATATTTACCAAGTGTCCTAGTCCCCCTTAATTGTTCACAAGTCTTATGTTTAAAATCATCATTACAAAGTCTACATTTAACACTACCAGTACCTACTATTTCGTCAATTTTTTTTCAAAGCTTACTTCTTTTTCTTTGATTAGTAGTCGGGGCCATATATGATATATTACTAGCATCCCGATCACCACTCATGCTACTAACTCCAATACTACTAGGGGTAAGTGATGTCTCATCTTTACTTTTAATTCATTATCTTCTATACCGAAATCTTCATGTAATTATTCATAATCTATATTATTATCAGGTAATGTTTAAAAAATATGTGTAGAGTTATTTAAATTACTACCAGATATTGAAGTAGTACATCTTTTTTCTATTTTCTGATTAGTAACCTTACTGCAAACTCTTTTTGCAGCATTAAACATATTATGAAAATTTAACTACTAATCAAAATTAAATATGTAAATAAAATAGTAAAAAAGAGAAAGAGGTAGAGGGAGAGCACTAAATTCGGCAATAAATTGAACACGTGATGATTTCACACTCCAATGTTACCACGAAGAAACGTCAAATATTCAAATTTGAAGTTCAACTGTTCAAGCTCCAAATAATAAATAATACGATAAATTAAATTAAAAAAAAAGAGTCAAATAGTTGATTGCACTTTAGGTAAAGATTGAGAAAATGATAATTGAGAATATGAGTTTGAGAAATGAGAGATGAGTGAAGAAATGAAGAAGAGGGGGGATGGGGGAATATATTTATAATTTTTCAAAGGGCTAAATTAGTAATTACGAAAAGTGTAATTTTTTTAAAAATTGCCCAAAAAGGGCTATCTGTGCAATCCAGTCGTTGGGCAACAACCAAAAGTCAGACTATTGTCAACGGTCTAAAATGTTTAATTTTTTTTTAAAATCCAACCGTTAAACTGGTCCGGACCGGGTTGGTTAAATGGTTCAAAAGGAATTTTGGTTGACTGAATTTGATCGATCTGGTTTTTCGGATACATTTAGGTGAAAGAATCGCCCCCCTAACCCAGCCCGCCCAACCCCTAAGTACTTGTCTGAGATTCAACCGATTTGGGCCGGTCTGAAAATGGGTTAGCCTGACCCGATTGACACCCTTATGTTAACTACTCCATTCTAAGGACCTGTTTGACCATGCAAAATTATCACCTTTTTCATTTTTTTAGAATCATTGTTTGACCATAAAAATTCAAAATTCAATTGAAGATGAATTCTATAAGTTTTTCGAAATTTAAAAACTCTTAAAAAATATTTTTAAAATTTTCATTTCAAATCACTTTCAAAAAATTTAAAAATAACTCTAATTTATATTCATATCTTATGACAACTTTAATTTTCAAATATAATTAATTTTTTTTCCGAGTTTTCATAATTCTTATGTCCAAACGCCTATTAAGTTTGTTTTAGAAATACAAGGGGTTTATAAAAAAGGAAGGGATATTATAGGGATGTTCAGCATAATATTCCCTAAATTAGACAACTCGAGAAAATGTTAGTCCATCCTTATCAAGTTAAGTGAATCTATTTGATGGACATATAGTTCAAGAAAAAAAGAAAATTTTTGGTCCTTGGATTACATGTCATAATATTTTATCTGATTATAAATTATTTAAAATTTATGGTCTTAAGCATTTCATAATATTTGCATGACTACAAATATTTCTCAGTAGAGGTAAATTTGAGAGTTTAAATTAAAATATTTTTGAATATAAGAAAAAGAATTTTTATAAAAAACTAAAAAAAAGAAGATAAACTCACATAAATTTAAAATAAAAAGATAGTGCTATCATTGTTAGGTGTTTCACATTTGCCTTTAAAACATACTGTATATATTAGCTTGCGAAAATCAATCAGACATGGGGAGCATTTGACCCATTTTTTTCTTCTCTCTATTCCTTGGAGCACTAGGCCGTTAAAAGCAAAAGTTGGTTTCTGGCTTTCCGCAACACTTATTAGTTTTGGCGGCTAATGTAAAATCCACTGAATCTTTCCCGCCAGTACTTTTTCTTTTCCTCTTTTTTTTTCTCTACTCTGCCGCCAATTCTTCTTCATATTGCGGCATTTGTCCGTGTCATTGGAAAAATATGCGTCCAAAAAAAAAAAGGAAAGATTATTTTAAAAAGAGAAATTTAGTGAGTTGAGTTCCCCAGTCAACTCAGCATTCTACAATGCTCTCTCTATGTTTTCTTTTTCCTTTTTTTGGTAATAAAAGATTTATTATCAAAATTAAGAGTTATTATAACAAGAATTCAGTCCAGGCCATATAGTACCTAGACTGTCTCTTTTTAGTATATGAAAAGTAAAAACAGACGGAACAACAAAAGTTTGTAAAAAGTGTCCAGGCTACAAATATTTTTAGCTAATAGGTTCGCTACTCTATTAGCCTCTCTAAAGATGTGCTTCATCATTTCCTTCCGTAATAGGTACATGCAGTCATCAATTAAATTTTGGTAGTTGCTACCTAGTTCAGTGTTATCAACATTGTCCTTAGGAAAAAAAATATTGTCTTTTATTTTCTTTAAATATATTTTGGTAGGATCATTTTTCTCTTCTAAATAAATTGTTTATATCTGGGTAGAACTTACCTACTCAAAACAAATGACATGTGTTTTTTTTTGTACTTCGATTGTAATACTATCATTTTATATGATACTATTATTATTTGCATAGCAAATATGATTTTGTAGTGCTTATGACTACTAATTTTATCTAAAAGGTCAAGGAATTGATGTTCGAATTTATACAGTAAACATAATTTATTGACGTATGTACTACAAACCTTGAATTTTTAGGACAGAAAGAAAATATTTCATTGACATCTATTCTAAAAGAAATACCATTTCTTATTTAACATCATATACAATTATATTTTCATTGTAATATAGATGAAGCACTCTTTAATGATGTTGTAGATTTACATATTTTAGTAGTTCATCCCATACATAATCATGCTTAAATTTTAGATTATTTATTGATAATTCTACAATTGTAATCGTCTAAAAGTGGTTATTGATGAAAATGATGGAAGTTTAATATTTTTGGAAAGGAAATAAGTAGCAAAATGGTGGCATAATACATCATAATTAACGTAAATGAGAATTATAGTGATTTAGTACTTTTATTATAGTTTAAACTGTAAGCAATTCAAATGATTATTTTCGATGACCAATGTAATTAAATAATTTCAAAATTTTTATTATATCAGAAGAAATAAATAAATGCATCGTCTGAAAAAGTTATTTAATTATTTTTTCTTTTGATACATCAGTTCACGGTGGTTTCTAAATTAGTGAACTAAAAGTCTAAAAATGAACACAATGCACTTAGGCTCCGTTTGATATGAGTTTTGCCAAATTAAATTTGAAATTCATTTTTAAAACTCATGTTTAACCATAAATTTGTCTACATTTTGGCCAAATCCCAAAATTTGAGAATTATATACATATTTTTTAAAAATAAAATTAAAAAATATGTATGTCCAAACACATTTTCTATCTTCAAACTAAATTTTACCCAAATCAAATTTTTCAAAATAAATTTAAATCCTATGGCCAATCACTTAAATCCCAGGCCTAATTTGAAATTATAACTTTCCCCCCTTTATTTCTCAAAATTCAACTGCCTCTTTATTTTTCCAGCAAAATTCAAATACACTGTCACACCGCCAAATCGTCCGAGTCAACAAGTTTGAAACTCGGACATAACTGAGTTTCCATTTTACCAAAGCCCACGAAATATTATGGAGAAAGCCCTATTACTATAAACTTCGGTAGCAGATTTTGATTTAGGGCATAATTAAGCCTCTTCACACCGCAGCTCCTTTCCTCGTTCTATCCCTAATTCATTCATCATTCCTTTAATGACGCTGCATTAACAAGGTAAACATTCAAATTCGCACACACACGTATATTGAATCTAAACATTATGTGTCTACATATATATTTGTATGTGTAATATCTGCGCGAATACTCAATATATAATCGCGTATGAACATATTCCTCCCTGTAACTTAAGCTGAGTTAAAAACTTAATATCGACTTAGTGTACAGATTGAATGCTTCATATTCTGCTGATTCCTTTTTTTTTTTAAAGTTACTGCGATCTGATAACAAAGCCCTAACATATGCATTGAATATGTGAATTAGGTGCGATTCAAATCGGTAAAACTACAAGGCTATCATTATTGTGGTGATAACTGGTTGTTTTATGTGTATTTAAAACGAACTAAATTGGTCTATGGTGTGATTTGGATCGAATTGTGAATTGGTTTGGTGGAATGGAGGCTGCTGTGGACAGATCAAAGAGGCGTGGTAGAAAAAGGCGTAGAAACAATGCTCACAATGTTCAGGTGGATCGAGGTGGGAAGAAACGGGTGGTGGCATTGACGTCTAAGGCATTGTTGGGTAGATATGTTAGGAAGGAGTTCAAGGACAATGGGATATACTTGGGCAAGATTATATTTTATGATACTGGTTTGTATAGGATTGTTTATGAGGATGGAGATTGCGAAGATTTCGATAGCACTGAAGTGAAAGAGTTTTTGTTGGAAGACGATGACTTGAATGGTCAATGGTTGGACAGGAAGAAAAAGCTAGACGATTTAGTAGCTAATAGGGAGGTAAAGGGTATTAATTCTCGAGCTGAGCATCCAGCTGAGCCAGTTAACAATGTAATTGATAAGTTTGAGGCGCCACTTTTAAAAGATTTGGATAAAGTTGAGGTCAACCAACTAGGTTGTGATTCTAATTCAGTGAGTGATATGTCTGAAAATTATATGGAGAAGGATTTGTGTCCAGAGGTGGAAGTGCCTCTATGTCCTGCACCTCAACTGCCTCCTTCATCTGAAAGTATTGGTATTCCAGAGGAGTATGTATCGTACCTTTTGTCTGTCTATAGCTTTTTACGTTCGTTTAGTATCAGATTATTTTTATGTCCCTTTGGACTTGATGATTTTGTCGGAGCACTCAACTGTTCTGCTCCAAACACATTGTTGGACTCTGTTCATGTAGCCCTTATGTGTGCTTTGAGGCGCCACCTCAGAAAGCTGTCATCCGATTGTTCCGTGCTTGCATCAAAGTGCCTAAGGTACACATATCCAATTATTTCAGAAGGAACTGTCTTCATCTAGTTGATTAAGTCATTGCTGGTTGTTGTAAAAATTATGTTTTGATATTGTTTCACTCGAGATGTGAGTGCTGCTACCAGCCTTCCACAAAAATGTATCAAACTAGAATAATGTCTCAAGCTCTGTATGCGAAAAGAAGCCAAAAGTTAGATAGATAGCAGAGTTATTAAATTGGTGATTCCAATTTAACTATTGCCATTTATGGCAGAATAAAGTTTCATTATTACTTAGTCTGCACACACTTGGACAGGTTGATCTGATTCTGGTGCTGCTGCCCACCTAAAGACACTAGAATGCTTGATTTTCTTGTGGCCCATACTAAAAGATTAGATCCTTACCCATTGCTCTTCTTTAGAATGTGGATGAATAATTTCCACAATAACCATGTATCTATATAAGCAGTAGCCCATGGTACCTTTTTGTAATGTTATTTTATTTGACTGCCTTATGTCATCCTTACTGAAATACATTGCTGATATGTTTTTTCCCTTTTTTTTTAATGAGCAATAGTCAGGTCGTCGGGCACTTCACTTTGCGTTGCATATTTAGGCTTATACTTCTTCGATTATTTCATATTAGGTGCATTTTTGGACACTCACTGATGAAAGGTCTGTTAACTTATGCTGCTTGCTGTTAGGAACATCGATTGGAGCTTGCTTGATACAATGACTTGGCCAGTTTATGTAGTTCACTATTTAAGCGTAATGGGATACACAGATGAACCTGGTTGGAAAGGTTTTTATCCCCATGCCTTACAGAGGGAATATTACTTGTTATCTGCTGGCAGGAAACTCATGATTTTGCAGATCTTGTGTGATGATGTTCTAGATTCTGAAGAACTAAGAGCAGAAGTTGACATGCGCGAAGAATCAGAGGAAGGTACTGAGGCAGATATAAGTACAGGTGTTGCTCTTGTCAGTGCACCAAGAATAGTTCATCCCAGATATGCTAAAACTTCTGCCTGCAAGGATCAAGAAGCAATCGAGCTTTGTAAAGAAAAGCATGAAAGAAACAAGTGTTGTAGTACTGATATTTTAGGATCCAAAATTAGTGGACAAGATTCTGTGTCTGATGTAGATCAACACAGTAACAGTGACGAATGCAGTCTCTGCGGCATGGAGGGGACTTTGCTTTGCTGCGATGGGTGTCCATCATCTTACCATGCTAGGTGCATTGGAGTTAGCAAGATGTATATACCAGAAGGAGCATGGTATTGCCCTGAGTGTAGCATCAATGAAATCGAACCAAAAATTATGAGGGGCAAAACTCTGAAAGGAGCAGAGCTTTTTGGTGTTGATTCCTATGGACAAGTCTTCATGGGTACTTGCAGTCATTTGCTTGTGTATGTCCCTTAACTTCCTTTCCAACCTACTCTGCTCAGTTGCCTTACTTGGCTGTGGGCTGATTTTCTATTTGGAGATACAAAATGCACTTAATCCTATGTAGTTTAGGCTGAATCAGCTTTAGCCTGTCTCTTTATAAAACACATTTTTTTTGTATTGTAGGTTGAAGGCCTTGGCTGGCGCAGATTCTATTTTCAGATACTACAACGAGAAGGACATTCCCAGAGTCCTGCGAGCACTTAATGAAAATCTGCAGCACAGTACTTTATATCTAGAAATATGCAAAGGAATAATGCGATACTGGAAAATTCCTGTCAACACCTCACTCCCTAATGGTGAACTATTTGAAATGGGTTCAGGAAGACCAAATGGAACAAAATGTGGTAGTTCCTCTGCACTCTCTCCTAATTTGTTGGTTAAGGGAAGTCCCGAGAGAGAGACTACTGGAAGCTGTGTCACTGAATTCGGTTCAGAAGATGCTACTATGAGTAATTTCTCAAAGGAACCTAAGCTCAATGAGACTTTTGGTGCAGTTATCCAACCTGATGGTATTTGTAACCAGGTGAATAATGATTCTATGGCAAGCCAGAGTAACACACGTATAGACTTGCTACCATCTGAAAAAGTTAGAGTGGAATACATAACTTCTGCTGGTTCAGTGGGTCGGCAGGTGATTCCATCTGAGTGGACCATAAGAAGCAGCAGCAACTCCGCGGAACAAGTTAATAGTAATTGTGCTGGAATTTCAGTGTCTCTTGCATGTGAAAAGGCTTGTGGCAGACCCAGCGGAATATGTAACAGAAAGCCCACTAGTGGCTCCTTATTCATGGGGTCTTTCTTTAGACCTCAACGATACATCAATAATTATCTGCATGGTGATTTTGCTGCATCGGCTGCTGCTAATCTAGCTGAACTTTCATCCGAAAAAAAACAAGGTGCTCAGAGTCATGCTTCAGACAATAGGCGGAAACTTTCTGCTAATGTTTTGCTTCAAGCAAAAGCTTTCTCATCAGCAGCGACACGCTTTTTCTGGCCGAATACTGAGAAGAAGGTTGTGGAAGTACCAAGGGAAAGATGTAGTTGGTGTCTTAGTTGTAAAGCTGCTGTTACTAGTAAGAAAGGATGCTTGTTAAATGCTGCAGCATCAAATGCCATTAAGGGGACAGTGAAGATACTTGCTGGTCTTCATCCTGCAAGTGGTGCGGAGGGAAATCTACGTGGTATTGCCACATATATTGTATTGATGGAGGAGAGCTTAACTGGTCTGACAATTGGTCCTTTTTTAAGTACAGCTTTTAGAAAACAATGGCGCAAACAGGCAGAAAACGCTTCTAACTTCAATGTGATAAAGTCTCTTCTGCTTGAAGTAAGTTATTATGGAAATTTATTTATGCTGATTCTGTTAGTACCTTGTGCAAGTGTTTGCCACATGCTTTCTCCATCACTTTCGATGTCTCGGTTGATTAGATTTGTGGTAATAGTTGTACTTTGCTTATTATTTTTAAGCATTAAAGTTTGCATTAGTCATATTATTTGAGAATATTCGAGTCCTGAGTTATAAGATGTTTGGATTAAAACTACGTTTGTTTCAAGGAAGGGGATGTGAAGGCTAAAAGAAGGAACAGATGGTTTAGTTCTCTTAGAGGTCAGTATTTATATTTCACTTGTTTTTGGTATATTAGAGATGTCTGTAAGTCCTTACAAGGAGAGCTGTATACCCATCTAGTTCTACTTCCTTCTGCTTCCATAAAAACAAGGGGAACAGCTGTTATCCCCTCTTCTCTTGCTTCTCTCCTCTTTCCTCTTGTTTTCACCTCAGTTACACTTAATTACTTTAATGGAGTGTAAACCACCAGTATTAGACATTCTAGTGGTTTTGAAGATCATACAACATTAGCATGGATAATAAACAATTGCCATTTAATAATACAGGCAAATCTAGTAAACTATTGTTATTGCTCAAGAAAACGATGTTTATTCTACGATTTGTTTTTAAGACAAAGTAATAGCAGTTAAATAATGAGAATTGCATGTGAAATAAATGGGAAGAAAAGTTACCATCTGACAGCAGCGGTGAATTCAGAGGTACATCCACATTATTTGCACATGTAGTTGTTGTCTCAACTTTACAGTTATTTATTGGGAGATACTCTTTCTGTTGCAAGTGCGGTAATGATTTGAGCATTGTGCATTTATCACACTAGGGGCTCATCAAACTGAACTTGAATTTTGAATCTGGCATAAATACAGGGTTGCAAACTCTAATTTGCTTAAGTTGCACTCTTGATTTGATAGTTTACAAATTTATGGTGATAAGAACTGAATGCTTGTTATTACTATTTTGCTTGATCCCCAAAAAATTGAATGCTTGTTATTTATAAACTAGTGGACATTCCAAGTGATCGGCAGCAAATTTGCTGCTTTGTGGTAAATTTGCATTCAAATAAAAAGCCTTCTCCTACTTTTGAATATTTTAGTAAGTCCTCCAACTTTTAAACTGTCAGAATGCATTACTGATTCTCCGGTGTTGCATGTGTGATAGTGGATTGAAAGTCAGATAGCATACTACAAACCCTTCCATTTGGCAAAGCTCTATTGGATCCAATTGTAAATTATAACTAGTATGTATACATATGATCTTACCTATAGATAATATGTTCTTCATGCTCAAGAACAGATTCTATATATTGCAGTTTGAGGAGAATATCCGGTTTGTTGCTTTTTCGGGGGACTGGCTTAAGCTTGTTGATGGTGGGGCATCTGAATCTTCCATCAGTCATTCAGCTGCTGGTGCTGCGGAATCAACTCACAAGCTTAAACCAGGGAGGCGGGGTAGGAAACCATTGTCAATGGTTAAAGTAACTCTTGCTGATTGCCCTGATAAACTGATGGGCTTCACTTGGTGGAGAGGAGGCATTCTCTCAAAGCTTATCTTCCAGAAAGCGACTTTACCCCAATCAATGTTGAAGAAAGCCGCACGTCATGGTACTTGCGTATCCAATGAGCCTACTTTTCTCCTTAGAACATTTTGATTTTTGTGTTGAAATAAATTCATTGGGATAAAGGACGCAGGGAGAGTCCACTAACAACTTTCAATCTAGCAGGTGGTCTGAGAAAGATACCTGGTATTCATTATGCTGAAGGGTCCGAGACTGCCAAAAGAAGCAGGCAGCTGATCTGGCGAGCTGCAGTTGATGTGTGTAAGACAATGTCACAGCTTGCACTTCAGGTGATTTATGACATATTGTAATGGATAATCTAGTTCCTTTCTTTCTAGTTTCTACAGCAAACTTTCAGTCGGGATGAGGATTTGTATTTTTTCTAAAGTTCGATCTTGCAACAGGTTAGGTACCTAGATATGCATGTCAGGTGGGATGATCTTGCTCGTCCTGAAACGAGCCTCCAGGATGGAAAAGGGCCAGAGACAGAAATATCTGCTTTTAGAAATGCTTCCATATGTCATAAAAGAATTGTTGGAAATGAGGTTAGATATAATGTTGCTTTTGGGAATCAGAAGCATCTCCCATCTCGTGTCATGAAGAGTATGTTAGAAGTAGAGCAAAGCCAGGAGGGAAAGGAAAAATATTGGTTTTCTGAGTCACGAATTCCTTTGTATCTAATAAAAGATTATGAAGAAAACTTGGGAAAAGATCTCCTTTCAGCCAACAAGTTCACTAATGCACTTCCCAAGTTGCAGAAAAGGTCCTTGGTGGCTTCTCATAATGATATATTCTCATATCTTGTGCAGAAGAGAGATGGTAACGAGAAACATTGTTGTGCTTCATGTCAAGTGGATGTGTTATTTAGGTACCATTTAATGTATATTTTGAAATTCTTTTTCATCTCTTTACACAATCCTTTGTTGATGTGATCTCTCTCTTCCAGGAACGCAGTCAAGTGCAATACATGCCAAGGTACCCCGATTTATATATATAGTAAAAGATTGTTATTTGAGCTTGCTGATCAGTCTGGGTATCAGCGATTCATCTATTGAACCTTCGGGAATTTTTCTTACAGGTCTATGTCACAAGCAATGTACAATTAGTTCAACAAATGTTGCTAATGAGGACGTTGAGTTTATGACCAACTGCAAACAGTGTTACAAGAATAGAACTTTAACCCAAGATGAAAGTAGTAAAGAATCTCCTTCAAGTCCTTTACTCATGCATGGACAAGATTTCTCGATTCCCATGTCAGCCAGAAAAGGAGGAAAGGTTGGTAGTTGTAGTAATCCATCAGCATCCTGTGCGACTTCTAAGATGAAACATTCTAGTTCTTCAAATTTGGCAACAAAAGCGAAACCTCATTGGGGTGTTATTTGGAGAAAGAAGAACGACAATACTGGAAGTGATTTTAGATTTAAACACATTCTTCTGAAGGGCAATCCAGACAGGGATTTGTTAAGACCTAGTTGCTACCTTTGCCACAAGCCATATGATCCGTTTCTAATGTACATCCGTTGTGAAACGTGCACACGTAAGTTTTGTTTCTATGCAGGACCTCGTGTATTTTGTCTTGAATTTGTTGGTTTCCTTCTTTTGGGTTTTGAGAATTAATTTTTTGAGTTGCAGATTGGTACCATGCTGAAGCTGTAGATCTTGAGGAGTGGAAGATTTTTGAAGTTGTGGGGTTCAAATGTTGCAGGTGCCGTAGGGCTAGAATACCAATATGTCCTTACTTAGATCCAAAAAGCAAGAGGCAGTTAGAGGAGAAGAGGATTCGCTCAAGGGCTTCAAAGAAGGATAGCCAAGGAATGGAGTCTAATTTTTGTTTCATCTCAGAGCTACAGAAAGATGAAGAGATGACCAGTCCTGTGGTGCCCTTGCAGGGAACCACATCTTTAGATGATAATAATCCTCTTGTTTCTGTTGAAGAATTCACTGAGCACTCTCCAGGAGGTGGTTGTGAACAAAGTGCTGCAACTTTGTCTCTGCCGGGGCCAAGAAAACCGCCAGTCAGAGTTGACTCATCAGCTACTTTGACCAAGAATGTCAAAACATCATCAAGGTTTCTACCCGATAAGAGTGCTGATATGTCTTATGTCAAGCACGAGCCTGCAATTAGCACAATATCTGCTGCTATTGCAGTTCCTTGTAAGATGTGTTCACATGCAAAACCATGCCCTGATCTTTGTTGTGATACATGTGAAATGTGGATCCACAGACATTGTTCACCTTGGAATGAAGAGGAGTCTGGAGAAGAGGGTTGGAAGTGTGGCAACTGTAGGGAATGGAGATAGTTGATGCTTAATCATCTGTGTAAGGTGCATCTTTCGCATGCATAATGACTGATTGAAGGGGCTTGCCGTTGATGCTGTCACCATTGGAGAATGAATCAAAATGAGCAAGCCACCCGTGATGTCTGCCCAAGTAACTTAGTCTCCTACAATTTGATTGGGATAGCAAGGTGGTTGTTGCAGCTGCAACTTCTGATCAAGTTTCCATCATTTGGTATCACTGCTTTTGCCATCAAAAGGACCGTGATAAAGGAGTAGCTGAGTTGATTCAGGAAAACTAATTATGCACAAATACCTTTAGAAAAGATTACTAGGAGAGGTTGTGATATTTGCTCCAACCTTGACCGATAAGCAACCTTTTTTGTTGATGCTTATCTCATTTTTTGCTGTAAAAAATACCAAAATTTCCAATTCTTTCCCCTATTTTTTAGCCTTCAAATGACCAAGTGATCTCTCCTCCCACCTGTTACGAGCATTCCCGTGTGATTATATTAACTTTGCCTTGAATAGTAAATACAATTGCATTGCTAAAATCTTTGAGACTGCTCCTGGATATAGCGAGAACATCAGCTAGTATTACGTTGTGGCATCTGTTGGATGCTGCGTAGCTGGAGACCTTATTTATCAATTTATTTTTCCTGAGAGAAACTATTGAAATGTCATTCATACCATGGCTCAGTGCTACCTGTAGATGGCAAAATGGATTTAAAAAAAATAATTATCCATCCATATTATCCACTTAAAAATGGGTTGGATAATGAAATTTTTAAAAATTTGGATTAAATATGGATAAGATCCGTACTATCCGCTTTAAAAATGGATAACCAATGGAGTTAACTTTTATATTTGCAAAGACTCAAATTGGGGGTTCTTTGAGTGTGGAAGACCAGAAATTCTCCCGAAATTGATCATATTCAACAAGTCATGGATATTTATATTATTTGCCGGTTAACTCATTTTCTATCTATATTAGAAATGGATCGGGTCGGGCCAGATAATTTATTCGTTTTTGCATTATTCGTTATAGATTTGCCATATTCAACCCGACCTGCTTGTTTGTCACCCCTAGTGCTACCTCTAGAACTAAGTAAGAGACTTCTGTGGCTAACATGAAGATCATTTATCCGGTTATGGCTAATTTGCGTTACATAATTCAAGATGACAACAATACTATCTCTCGACAATCTTCGCAACTTCGTTAGAGGACTTCTAAGATGTTGTACCTATTTCGACACTCATCACTTATACAGGAAAGTTCAACTTGTGAGGATTTTAGTATTTCTTTCACCAAGCTAAAGACATTGTTGAAATTCGAGGCACTCATGCATACGTTTGAAAATGATATCCACTTCCATATATTGGATATTTTACCATGCACTTTCATTCATAGACCAAACAAAATGAAAATACTGCGAGGTTTAACCCAGCGACGAAGTTAAAAAACTAATCGCGCAAACCTAAATAATTAATTTTCTTTCACAGCTCAAGACAGGCAATATCTTGAAATGAAAAAAAGAACCCTGTATGACTATATTGTATGCTGCTATAAATGAACAGTGTGTCGGCTGCTCATTTAGATAATTGAGATATCATGTAAAAAACTTTTAATACATCTTCAACACATCATGGCAAGAAGTTCAATCAACGATAAATTTCTTCTTTTTTCTCATTAAAATCGTAATACACTAAAATACATAGGGAGGAACAAACCAATGCGGCACTTACAATCACCCTGTGCTATTGATACTACAGAAACCAATTGTGTAAAGCCTGACTAAAGGTAAATATAAAATTTGAGTGAAAGAAGGAAAAGAACTAATAGACCCTAAAAACTGTAGAGCTCATGAAAGCACAAGATATTTGTGCAAAAGAATCTCAAAACTCTGACTCGACGTCCCAGAAAACGAATGATGTGCTATGCCAATCAGAAGTCTCACCCTCTCTTCCGCCAGCTCTGGCATCCCGGCATCCTGTTTTTTGATGTCCATCTTGCCTTTTGGGACGTGTCGGTGTGCAATATAAACAAATTTTACAGCTGTCGTTCCTGGACAAATTCGTCCTCAAATTAAAACGACTTAAAGCAAACCAGCAAGCAGCGCCCCGGGGTCTGACTCTGCTGGAGGTGTAGGGATTGGCTGAGTTTGGGGAGGCAATGGTGGTCCAGCAGCCGTGGGTGTTGTAGGGACAATAACCAATTGTTCCTTAATGAACTCCTTCAACCTGCACAGTGAGAAGGAAGTTCAAACGTTAACTATAAGTTGGTAATGAACACCAAAAGTCACATTGCATATCACATTTCAGTCGTACTCGAATGTCAGAGTAGGATCTCCAGAAGCAACAGTCATACGCAGTTGAGTTCTATCAGCTGGATCTGTTTCTATTCTTACCTGTATAATTCAACCACAGATGTTAAGATAATAGTTGCACAGTTTAGTAGTTTCAACTATGATACATTACTAATGCTGAAATCATACGCAGTTGAGTTCTATCAGCTGGATCTGTTTCTATTCTTACCTGTATAATTCAACCACAGATGTTAAGATAATAGTTGCACAGTTTAGTAGTTTCAACTATGATACATTACTAATGCTGAAATCCTGGGAAGGTACAATGATTTCCACCTCTATCAGAAGGAAATGAGAACAGGGTGTAAATATTTGTAAGACAACAGCTTTAAATCAGCCAAAGTTACAAATTCAGATTCAACCCCCCACCTAAAAAAGAACTAAAGAAAACTTTTGAACAAAGTTAATGAAAAACGAAATAGAGTGAGGTATAATTTCCTCTTCTTCTATATTCTCAGCATACCACAGCTGTATTATTTCTCTCACTTAATGACACAAAAATATACCAAATCAGAATGAATGATTATGTTGAAACCATACACGTAATGATATTTAATTAAATCAATTTTCCATTCAGGACATTCTATTAAATCAATAAGGCACTAAACCACAAGACTACTAGCTTACCAAACACAACATGGCTCGTGTACTCTCGGAGTAGAAAGTTGTGCTAGCAACCAAATTATTTGCATTTGGATCCTGAATAAGAAATCAGAAAGTGAAACTTAATAGTTATGAAGCCCAAAATCCAACATGGATGGAGCCGTACTAGAAGAAAGCTAAAAGATAAAAAACTTACAAGCCCTGGACAAACCATCAACCGTAAACTGTTCAACAAGTTCGCCATTTCCGGAAGCGACATTGGTCTTACACCTCTAACCTGAGCATGGTAGCCAAATAAGTTTGAGATAGTAGTTGAGATCTAAGTTTCTCGGACGTGGGCGCGGGTACCCAATACGCGGACGGATCCGAGTATCGAATTCAGAAAAATCTAAATTTTAAGATTTGGGGTGCGGGTGGGGGATACGGGTGCGGGGATTCGGCTAATAGAAAATAGAGCTATAAAAATATTGTAAATTTTGAGAGATATTCTGTGAAAACTTACAATATTGTCCTTATCAAAAGAAAAGAAAAGAAAAGAAAAAACTTACATGAGTATTGTAGAATTCAATCTTTCATTCTCCAAGATAGAACATTATTCTTTCATTCTCCTAAATTTGTTCTATTTTTTATTTTGAGAAATCAAACTCAAATTTTCTCCCAAATTTGTCGATGGACTTCGGTCAAAGTATCCCAAGTCAGTTGACCGAATCCGGAACGTATCCCGCTCCCGCTCTCGTCCCCGTCGGCACCAAAATCGAAGAGTCCGCACAACTTAGGTTGAGATCACAATGTAGGATATGTATGCATATACAAGGTGGAAAGAAGTCCAGGATTTTACTATTAACGTTCTTAATTCTTACACACAGTTAGATAGGTGTGATATTCCTAAAGTCAAGCAAGAACATAAAATGACATACCACTTCTTGGAGCTTCAGTGGTGGCCCAGATAGTGATCTCCACTGTGGAAAAAACTCTTCCGCAGATATTGATATAGGCTGAAAAAACTTATTCAAGATGGCAGGAAGTCGAAGTTTAACATTGACCTGTAAATGCACAACAAGGTCAATACACATATAACTATACAAACTATGGATAGATGAATAGAAAATAAATGTTTCATACCAAATGCGTCCCAAAGTTATAGGAGAAGTCCAAGACGGCCACATCCCTACTTGGACGGAGGTTGACTACTTCAAGAGGGCATTGAACCTGCAGAAATTCATATCACTAGGTAATCACAAATTGAAAGAAGACTGACAAGAAGAGAGTGAAAGAAGTCCACTCCTAACAAAAGCACAATAATAACCTAACCTGTGCACGAGGAGGAATTGTATCTGGTACTAGTGACAGTTCCAATCTCAGATGAGATGGGGGCAATATCAGAGCCTGAACCGAAACAAGTGGAGACGTATTCTTATTTCCCAAGAAGAGGACAAGTCGTCCATGATGTGCCCGCCAATCTGCTTTTATGCCAATCTGGAATTGTGCCAACAAACTAAACTAAGCACCAAAAGGTAAACCAGTGACAGTAATAACAAACAAGAAAAAAAGTAAGTACCTGAATATAAGGATCCTCATACAGTATACCACTGTCTTTGAGGCACAAGGCAAGAAACCTTTCTGCAATATTTCCTATTGGCTACAACCATGAATTGTAAAACAAGATGGTCAGAAGCATGAAACTAGAGAAGATCAGAGGAATCATAACAAATTATAAATGGAAAACGAGCTCTCTGATTTTGGAAATGTGATCACATCAGACTTGAGCTGGAATCAGTTAAAAGAACTTACACTGGCCAGTAACATATGTTTGTGGTCATGGCATAAATGCCCCTATTTAGAGCTTATTTTAAATTTAGTAAAATGACCATGGAACCCCAAACAGAAGGAGAGGGGAACCATCTTTCTTTAGAACATTAGAAGTCATCACATGAAAGCCAGAAGGTAAATCATATTCACCAAGTTGGACTAAGCAATACCTGGACTGTTGCAGTCTGTTCTTCAACAGTTGCAAGTGCTAGCGCATCCTCTGCATTTGGAGCGACGCCAACACCAGAGCTCAAATTATGGACAGGTTGGGTAGCAGCAGGTTGAGGGCCTTCAATAGCTAGTGGACCTAAAAGATCTCCCAGGATATCAGGTGAAGGTGCTGAAGGAGGTTGAGGATCCACAACGGTCAAAGTTCCATTCGGCTCAATCTCCCCTTGATCTGCTGAGTTACGATCCTGACCATGCAGTAAATGTTAATTACGGTCTTATATTCACAGAAAAAGCAATTAATCCTCAATTTTAATTTCAGTGTAATAGTGCTGGAAACATCTTACCACGTTGGTCATGCTTGGAACCTTTACTAAACCAAGGTGATTGACTGGTGGACTACCATTAGCAGGGCGCTGGTCTGTTACTACTAGAGCATTAGAGGTCTGCTGTTGTGTGCGCATCTTGATTGCACTTTGTTCAGCAGTATCAGCCTCAGTATCTTCTGCTTTTTTGATCAATGAGGACTACATCCAAAGAGTACTTGTGACTCAAATCAAAAAGGAAAAGAACAAAACGATATATTGTGCACTTGAGACGGCAAATGATGCAGAAGAAGGCCAGCCCTCAAACCAAAAGGTCAATTAATATAGTGCAGATAATAATTAATCAAATGCAAAGTTGCTTAAATACCTGTCGCTCAGGGAACTTAGGCATTTCAGCTAAGACATCCATTAACGCTGCACCTTTCTTACTCAGCTCTAAGTATTCCACAGCCCGTTGCTGTATTTCAGCATCGATGCAGCTCTCATATCTAGGATATATGTGCAGTACTATCCATTAGCTGAATGAATCTGGATATCTTGGCACAGTTAACTACATACAGAATGCATAGATTACTACATTGTAAAAACTTACTTTCTGAATATTGTCCATATTTGATTCTGTAGCTCCGGATCCGGTGGTTGTGTATGCATCAATATTTTTGCGTATGTCGAAAGAAGAATTGGAATTGTTGAAGTCCTGAACGATATAACTGGTATAAGATGAAAAGAAATGATGAAAAGACGAGATCAAATGTCAAAATGCCCTTACGAAACAGTAGGAAGCTTCTCATGAATGAGGCTGAATATTTCCTTCGGACTACATCCTGGCCTTCTAGCAAGAAGATGGCTGTATTCTCCAAGGATATATGCAATTACCTGCTCCATATCATACAACAGAAAAATTAAATATTCCATTAGCTTCCCAATAAAGTTCTGTTTCCATCATTGACATGAGATAGGACAGCCCACACATCAAAATGTAAAATAGGAGCTTGTGCAGAAGAATTTTTTCTCTTTGGGAACCTATGCTTGCACTATTGCAATTAACCAGTAAAACTTGAAAAGAAACTGAACACTCAGCAAAACTCTAAGAGACTATTTTTTAATCAGTTAAAACTCTAGGACAGGGTTAGGTAAAGTAGCCAAGAACGAAGTACAAGACAACCCATGTCAGTGTGAGAAGGTAATGCAAGCGTTACCTTTTAGTACTATATGCTTGAGATTGCAATCTTGGACCAATAGAAGGTCCATGTAAAACGGAGGCGTGCAAAACCAGGACCTAAAATTGATAAAGACATGGCTTGCTTAACTTTTGAACAGAACCAAGTCTATTCCTGGTATGAGGTATGCACTAGATCAAGGTGCGACATAATTCTCTAGATCAAGGTGAAGTTGTTCTCAGTGGTATAATGGAATGTTACAGACATCTCAAGTCAATCTCTCTCTCAATTTTTTGGAAGGAACATCTTCAGCAATTCTTCCACCTGGGAGTCAGATATCCAAGACTTGGTTTTCACTACTCGTTCCATGTGTCTTCAGGTGATAGGAGACAACTTCTAATCATTTGTCCTTGAGTATGTTATATGCCAATACCAATGTTAAATAAAATAAGATGTTGAGAAATTCGGAACTGGAAGCTCACGAGTGTTTCTCTAATAGGTAAAAACAAAATACAATCAAGCATATGCAAGCACAAATTCCAAAGTTAGATTAGTCCCTCAGTACTATTCTTTTCCAGTTGTTAGATTTCCATAATTATCCATGTCATAGTTGGCGATAACACTGCAGACATACAACGGCTTATTTGAGGATGGATGTGCACAACAGCTATGTACAAGCAAAGAAAGATATAACAGCAGTTCCATTTTTTTCTGCAGTCTTCATATCCTATTTCGACGCCCCGGTGAGGAGTTGTGAGCGGCTAGCGGTGGTCGGTGTGAGGCGAGGCAGAGGGAGGCCTAAGAGATACTAGGGAGAGGTAATTAGACAGGACATGGCCAGGATGCGGATTTCCGAGGACATGACCCTTGATAGGAAAGTCTGGAGGTCTAGTATCAGGGTTGTAGGATAGAGGCTTCTAGATTTTTCATACTCGTTTCCCGGAGTGTGAGGCGTGGTAGGGCCGCCCATAGATGATTAGTTTGTGTTCTCTTTTGGTAGTCATTTCTGGGTAGTTACTGTTTTGATATCATTGCATGCCTGTTTATTTATGGTACATATGCATCTTATGTTTAGATAATTTTTATGAGATGTATGCTGGAGTAACTAATGCGGTTTTTGTTTTTGTTTTTATTTTTGTTTTTGTTTGCCTTTTTTTCCATGCGCCGAGGGTCGATTGGAAACAGTCTCTCTGCCCTCTCGGGTAGAGGTAAGGCCTGTCTACATATTACCCTCCCCAGACCTCACCTTGTGGGAATATACTGGGTTGTTGTTGTTGTTGTTCTTCATATTCTATTTACAGCTCATGCGAATTCAGTATATCAAATGACTGGGCTAGCCACAATGCAGTTATGCAGCAAGAACATACAGAGGGTTTATAATTTTTTGCAGTAACACTAACAGGGTGTAGTATTATAGCAAAAGAACGCACCTTGACCATTGTTTCGTGAATGGCAGGCTTATCAAGATATTCTCTGGCTTTCAAAGCTGCATAAGGCTGAGGAAAGAGGTTTGGAAATAAGACATAGAGTAGACTGAATCCCACCAACAAAGAATAGACCACATTGCAGCAATGGAAGGACAGCTATAGTTACCTGAAGATCTTCATTGTTCGTAACAAACTGCACTACACGGAACCAAATGTCATCACTGACAAAATCGCCGGCTTTGTCAATTAATTGAAGGATGACATCGACATACCTGTATGTGAACCATGAGTATACTCTTAGATGTCATCACATACATAGAGCAACAAGGAAACAGTCTCGTGGACATCTAGATCTTGAGTGCTTAAAAACAGTAAAGGCGCTAGAATCAGAGTTATGAATATGCAAAGATAAAAACACGAGATTTTGCATGAAACAATTTTTGAAGAGTGATTTCAAACTTATATTCCAATTTGATATATACATATATATATTTTTTTGATTTGCACCGGGTGTCCGATTCTCTAAGAGCCCCGACTAATCCCAGGGGGGTGCACAGGCCCTCGGCAAAGAGTTTTCCACTAGTGCACCACGGTTAATTCAGGTTTTACCCAGTCCGATGACCCTTAGAAATTATTTGCACCCAGTGGGTTTCGAACTTGAGACCTTGAAAGGGGGCAAACCCCAAGGCTCAAGTCTATTGCAAGTCTATTGCCACCAGGCCAATTTGATATATTTTGGTTGACTAGAAAAATTCCCTGGGAAGGTTCCCATTAAAGATTAAACTGAAGGACTAAGAAGACAAGATTTTTCAATTTTGACAGCCTTAAAAAAAGAAGGTAAGGTGAAATTAGGCAATTATATATTAATATATAGTTCAAGAAAAGTGTATTTCCATTTATTCGACAAGAAATCTGATGTCTCATTTTCTTTTTGAAAAGGTGAATCCAACGTCTCATTTCCAAAATATAAATCACGTCTTCTCTCATAACCTCTCCCAACATAAGGCACTTCTGATTTAATAGATTGCTTACTGCCAGCACCATTTTCACATGCAGGAATTCAATCAATCAACATGGGAGCAGAGATGCAATACATGTGATTGTTACATTGAGAATCAAAGAAGTAGATTGGAAACTCATGAACATCAGTTTACGTGTTTCAAGTAGTAGAACTACCCTAGGCCTGTCAACAGGGAAGGCCTAGACCCAGTTTATTTTGCACCTTGTCCATCTATAAGGTTATATATCATATTGACTAGCCGAAGCCATTAAACAACATACCCTACATCGACACAGGTATACATCATTTTGTGACGCACCAACAGTTTTCGTGATACATAATACATGAAAACAATGTGCATTTCACGTTGCATATAAATTTCATACCATGAGAGATCAGGAGCAAACTTCTCTGCGAGAATTGCTATTTTAAGTGACAGTTCTTCACGCATCACAAACTCTGCTGTACTGAGATACTGAAAACACATAAAGTTAGTTGCATATTCTTCTTTACCTTCTCCAACATAAAATAGCATTGAAAAAGCAGAATTCGGAAAAAATTGACGATAACACACACAGTCAGGTGGTAATATACCTGTAATAATTCTTCTACGATGTCTTTTGCATTAGAAACATCACACATGCCATATAGTAAATCAAGGGCACGTCTCCTAATACTGTAAGGAGTAATTAAAATCAGTAACGGAAGCAATTGAATCCTCTGATTAGTATGAACATGTGATAGACTGCGTGGTGCTAGACTGACTTTCAAAGTAACAAAAAAAAAAAAAAAAGGAAAACAGCAATTTGAAGAAAGAACACTGCAGACAATCAAATAAGACTCCACATGTATTATCAGACAATTGATAAGCAACTAAATTTCTTTAAGTGATCAATTTCCAAAAGGGTTTTTGTTGCCGTGCGAAGTATTTTTACTTAATTATATTTTGAGAAAACCAAACAAAATAAAGAGATTCATAAAGCCAACTCCAACTTATTTGGAACTGGAAAAAAAAAAGGCAGCCCGGTGCACTAAGCTTCTGCTATACGCGGAGTCCGGGGAAGGGCCGGACCACAAGGGTCTAATATATGCAATCTTAGCCTGCATTTCTGCAAGAGGTTTCCATGGATCGAACCCGTGAGCTCCTGGTCACATGGCAACAACTTTATCAGTTACGCCAAGGCTCCCCTTCCTTATTTGGAACTGAGAACTGATTAATTCATATTTTGAAAACCACCAAAGATTTGGGGCAGAAGATAGGGGAAAAACAAGACTTAAAATCTACCTGATATCAGGATCCTTCAGTGAGGTAATAATCTGAGCTTGATGTCTTTTGATAATGTCCTGTACATCTGTGACCATCAACATCCGAGTCATATTCTCCTGCATTTCGGCAATAATAACATAAGGAAATCAGAATTGTCTAGGCGGCATGCTGTTAACTGGAGTTATTCACAAATTAGTTTGTCAAAAATTTGGCATATACACGTTACACAGTGCCACTGATGGACTAAAAGACATCGGGCATAGCTTGTATGCTGCTACGACTTACCAAGCCAAGATAACGAATATTTGGCTCACGGACAGCAATGAATTTCCCAAGCAACGCAACACACTGAGACATCATTTCCTTTTCGGCATCAAGATGCATGACCTACAGTAAAGCAATTAGAATTTAGCCCTCAAGTCTTACGAGAAAGCAGGGGACAGAGAAGAACTTAAAACAGCAGATCAAGTTTTGAAAATCTGAATAACGCAAAATAGCATGTCTTTAGCACATAATGTTCCCGAAGGGTTAAGAGTTGCGAATTTTCTTGATGAACAAGCAGCAGCCTTTTGATAAAGGAGTAGCTATCAGAGTGGCAAGAATAAAAAGAATGCACATAATTTCATGGAGAACGTTTCAGGTCATTGAGCTGCCAAATATTGATTTAGCAATTTGTCCAAAATCAGAATGCTTTCCAAGAAAACATGACTCTAGAATTTATAATCACCAGGCACTTGATTTGATGAAAACTGTTCTCCATAAAGAACTAAGTTATTAAATGTCAGATTCCATAGCCATTAACACTGAACTTCATAGAAAGCATGAGACTGTATCTCAAGAACACGCAAGAAGAACGACCTGTTACAATTAGAAACTTACAAGAGCAAGGGCTTCAAATAGGACTGCATGTGACGCATTGTTTTTGTTCACATTTTTCACCACATCAGTTCCCATCAATATCCGTTGCAAAACCTAATTGAATGAAATGAAATGAGTTTTGGGATTTTACCCCAGATTCTTTTTTTTTCTTTCTGGAATGTACAAATAAATGATATGTTTGTAGTAAACGAGCATCTTTTACAGGTGAGAATACCTCAAACAATGATCTTCTAGTGCTCGGATCTTCAATAGTCGGAAAATATTGAAGAGCCCGCATAGTCTTCACCTGAGATCAAAATCAAAAAAATTAAAGATGATATGTGAGCAGAAATCACCATTTTGTTCTTAAGTTACTAGCCTCGGTACATCAAATTTATCATTTTAAGGATCAGCCTACCCACTCAGCCAATTTTTAACGCCATGCACTGATGTGCATATATTGACTATAATCCAATTGGAAAGCATATGTGCATTTAAAGGTTCAAAGGCACAATATGCAGTTTTATCCACAGGAATGGGTTCGGTAAATTCAACAGTAAGGATTAAACAAACCTGAAGCCAGGGAGATGGGATCCCATAGTACGTATATTCTTGTGGAATATCTTGGTTCCTGGCAAGCCTTTCCAACACTTTAACACATTTTGGAAGACAACTCCAATATGCTTCATGGTTACTAGCCACTAATGCAACTAGAAGGCTCATGGAAGATGTCAAAACACCAAAATCCCGTTCATCCAGTAGTTGTGCCATCCTATCTGACCTGGAACATGAGGAAACTCCAACCGCTGAAACACGAATGAAGTCATTCCATAAACCATTAAAATACATAATTACACATACCAGCCATCAACATTCACGACGTCAGGATTTTTTCTAAAAAGACGCAGGAGACATAGGGCAGCCTTCTTCCTCACAAGTGGCCTGCAACTGCTTGATATCTTGCAGCACAAAAAGAAGGGAAAAAAGAGTCAACCTCAATTTTAAACTCACAAGCTCAATGCTGTAAGTATCACTTACAAGTAACTTCTGAACATCAGGAGCCAGAGATTCAGCAAATTCCCTCCCCCCAATATTTCCAACCTGCGTATATACATGAACATTTACAATTTGAAATATATGAAAAAAGAAAAACCAAAGCTTCAATATGTTGCAGGTAAGAAATTCCTTTCCGGGAAAAGCAAATAACAATACAAGATTTGCATATATGCTAGTAAAGAGCAACAAAACATCTGCGACCCGTACCAAAGTCAATGCTAGACACTGGAAAGTCTCGTTGCGGCCTATTATGTCATTGCGTACTGTATTAATTGCTAATCTCAAAAAATCGTGGTTCTCATTGAGCAAACATGATGTGACTATATACCCAACCTGCAAAACACAAAACAGCAATCAGTCAAACCTCAAAGTCCTTGCTTCAAATACAACAACAACAACAACAACAACAACTACCCAGTATAGTCCCACATGGTGGGGTCTGGGGAGGGTAATATGTACGCAGGCCTTACCCCTACCCGATAGGGCAGAGAGGCTGTTTCCAATCGACCATCGGCGAAAGATCGAGAAAAGGAAAAAAGAGCAAAAACAAAACAAAAAGAAAGAGCATTAGTGACTCCAGAATAAACCACAAAAGAAAACTGACATATTAGAGGGCAAAGTAAACAAAGCAACAGCATGAACAAAAGACATTAGTAATTCTAGGAGTACTCACAGAGATATTAACCTATCGGGAACCCTCCCCCCTCGACCCATCCCTATCCCGCGGAATAATAGGAGCCCCTAACCTACAACATTGATACTAGACCTCCAGACTTTCCTATCAAGAGCCATGTCCTCGGAAATCCGCATAATAGTCATGTCCCGCCTAATCACCTCCTCCCAATACCTCTTGGGCCTCCCTCTGCCACGACTCGCGCCAACTACCGACAACCGCTCGCAACTCCTCACCGGTGCATCGGGGCTTCTCCTCCGCACATGCCCGAACCACCTGAGTCTCGCTTCTCGCATCTTCTCATCCATTGGGGCTACCCCTACCATTTCCCGAATAACTTTATTCCTAACCCTATCCAACCTGGTGTGCCCACACATCCACCTGAGCATCCTCATCTCCGCTACCTTCATTCTCTCGATATGGGAGTTCTTCACTGGTTGGCACTCCTCCCCGTATAGCATTGCTGGTCTAACCACAGCTCTATAAAATTTTCCCTTGAGATACTGTGGCACTTTCTTGTCGCACAAGACTCCCGACGCAAGCCTCCATTTCGACCACCCAGCCCCTATTCAGTGAGTGACATCCCCGTCGATCTCTCCGTCCCCTTGGATCACCGACCCAAAATATCTAAAACTGTCCTTCTTGGTGATGACATGAGAACCAAACTTAACGTCCCTACCAGCTCCCTCACTCGGCTCGGAGCTAAACTTGCACTCCAAGTATTCAGTCTTAGACCTGCTTAGTCTGAAACCCTTTGACTCGAGGGTCTGTCTCCAAACTTCCAACCTGTCGTTAATGCCGACCCTCGACTCTTCTATTAAGACAATATCGTCAGCAAATAGCATACACCATGGCACGTCTCTTTGGATATGCCGAGTTAGCGCATCCATCACCAAAGCAAATAGGAGGGGGCTGAGCGCCGATCCTTGGTGAAGCCCCACTTCCACCGGGAAGTGGTCTATGTCGCCACCCACCGTCCTAACCCTCGCCTTAGCGCCATCATACATATCCTTGATCATCCTAATATAGGCCTCCGGCACGCACTTCGCCTCCAGGCACCTCCATAACACCTCTCTTGGAACCTTGTCGTATGCCTTCTCCAAGTCGATAAACACCATGTGCAAGTCCTTCTTGTCCCTAAACTTTTCCACCAATCTCCTAACGAGGTGGATAGCTTCTGTGGTGGAGCGGCCCGGCATGAAACCAAACTAGTTCACCGAGATTGACGCCATCGCCCTAACCCTCGCCTCAACCACCCGCTCCCATACTTTCATGGTGTGGCTTAGTAATTTGATGCCTCTATAGTTATCGCAACACTGGATGTCATCTTTGTTCTTATACACAGGCACAACTCTGCTCCACCTCGACTCCTCTGGCATCTTCTTGGACCTGAAGATCGCATTGAACAACCTGGACAGCCACTCCACTCCTGCCCTACCCATGTATTTCCAAAACTCCACCGGAATTTCATCTGGTCCGGTCGCTCGACCCCTACTCATCCTCCGCAATGCCTCCACGACCTCCTCTACCCTAATGTGCCTGCAGAACCCCAGATCCCTATGGCGCTCTAAGTCCCTCTGCTCCCCTAACTTTATGTCTTGGTCACCTTCCTCGTTGAGCAGGTCTCGGAAGTATGCTTGCCACCTCTGCCTGACCTGAGCCTCCCCTATCAAAACTCTACCATCCTCGTCTTCGATGCACCTAACTCGGTCCAGGTCCCGTGCATTTTTCTCCCTCACTTTAGCCAACCTAAACAACTTCTTGTCCCCTCCTTTCTCTTCTAATTCCTCGTACATGCGCTTAAACGCTGCATTCTTTGCCTCCCTCCTCGCCTCCTTATAGCGGTCCGTGTTAACTTTCCTTTCCTCCTCGCTCGAGCTCTCCACAATCCGAGCAAATGCCGCCTTCTTCGCCTCCATTTTTCCTTGGACAACCTCGTTCCACCACCAGTCACCTTGATGCCTGCCTGAATATCCCTTGGCTACTCCAAGCACATCTCGCGCTGCCTCCCTGATCAAATCAGCGGTCGTAGTCCACATATCATCCGCTTCCCCAGAACTTCTCCAGGCACCACCATCAACTAACCTCCTTTCCAACTCCAGGGCATTCTCCTTAGTCAAGGCTCCCCACCTAATCCTCAGTCGACCCCGGGTACCCCTCTTCTTCCTCTTCACCCATATACCGACATCCATCACTAGGAGTCTATGGGGAGTCGAGATGCACTCTCCCGGGATGACTTTACAGTCCTTGCACAACCCTCTATCGTTCCGTCTGATGAGGAGGTAATCTATCTGAGTCCTTGATATCGAACTTTTGAAAGTAACCAAGTATTCCTCACTTTTCTGAAAGACCGAGTTCGCAATCCAAAGATCGTAAGCTCTGGCGAAATCAAGCAGAGAAAAGCCTCCTCCGTTTCTGACCCCGAGCCCATAGCCCCCATGCACTTCACCATAACCCCCAGCATCGGCACCAATGTGGCCATTAAAATCTCCTCCAATAACTAACTTCTCAGATAGAGGGATACTACTAGCGAGCTCGTCCAAGCCTTCCCAAAAGCGCCTCTTAACCTCCTCCTCTAATCCTGCTTGAGGCGCGTAAGCGCTGATGACATTGAGGACGCACCCACCTATAACCAACTTGATAGACATTAACCTATCATTCACCCGCCTAACCTCGACCACGGATTTACACAAAATAGAAGCTGCAGCACAGGGAAAACTAGAAACGTGCACCACCTCCATCTTGAACTAGTATGTATGTATGCATGAAGACTACCAAGTACAAAAAAAGATGTATCACACAATAACATTCTCCAATTATTTCTATAAAGCTGTGGTTTCAATAGTTTTAAGAGAAAGTACAACTGAAAATATAGATATCAACTTCTAGAACGAAATAGTACGTTATTTTTTTGATAACCGAGAAATAGGATTGCCTTAAGTTACCAATTCCTGGGTGATTACTTATCCATCTGATTGAATGAAAAGAAGAACGAGGACGTACCTGCTTCTCGGGATACTTTGGAGCAGATATCAGAGATACAGCTTCCATGTGACCAAAATCCACATCATAACCAAGCATATAAATGTAAAGCATTTTCCAGACATATTTCTTCTTTTCATAAGGTGTCAACCCCTGTTGCAAAAAAATAAGTATGAACTCCATCCCCATGGTTGAAGCAAATTAAATTTTACAGCCAAGGCAGCTCAACCCAAACCATATAGACAGATCAAGAAACACAGAAATTAAATAAACAACAAAGTAAGGAAACACTATGATGGAGCATCTGCCATCTGGTCCCAGTTATTCACTAAAGAATATTTGAGTAATACAATTTTACTAATGCATTTGCCTTGTATATATCTGACTATGTCCTCCAATTCCACTATTTATTTAGGAGAGTTTCAAACAAATATGAACAAATTAGGCATCTAAACCTTCTTATCTAATTTTTGCCCCTTCTAGTTGATTAATTGCCATAAGTAGTGTCACTAACAATAGGTTGAAAATATCTGTCTTTTCCTCCTCCCTTCATCTATAACATCCCCTTTGATTGAACAAGCAAAAAAGAGGCTGATGAGATGTTTCATCATTTTGGAGATAATCCAATGTTCACAAAAATGCCATATAGTTAGCTCCTTCTCCTCCTTTGAATAGCACCTCAATAAAAAAAACATTTGAGATATCTTCATTGAAAATCTAATTCTACATCTTTCTTTGTTTACCGCTAGTTCAATGTCCAACTTTGAACACATAGGATCTAAGTTCAATACCTTACATATGCAAGAAACTTGCAGAAACCTCAATATTTTTTTTGTTAGTACAGCATCCTCAGTACTCAGTAGATGAATGTATATTATCATGCATCTTAACAAACTATGGGACCCTAGTTAGAGCATTACCTTGTATCAACAATGTGGTGGAAAGAACTCGATATTGGTTGTAAAGCCAACCCTGCTCATATCCCTTTTACCTTACAGAATATTCTTGTAATGGCTTAAAAATTGCAGGATTACTGCACCCTCAGGCCTCAGTAGACAATAACTGTTATAGATGCTACTTCAAAGTCCTTAACTATGTAGCATCTTAATCGAACATTATCTCTACCAACTCGGATAGTTCTACAGCTTATTCCTAGAGTTTGTTTCGAACTTCTATGCTTCACATGATAACACATAAGGAATTTGGCTATCACTCTAGTTTATATAAACAAGCAGTCTTTTATTTATTCCTTTCCCCCCTTAGTCAATCAAATAATGCTAGGGGCACAGTTCTTAAGGGCTTGAACAGATACGTCACAAAGAACCATTTCAAAAGATAACAACTGTTACACGGATATATGGATCCACATTTAGATGGGAACAGTCAACACCTGCATTTACCACAGAATTGTTCAAGTTGCACCATAACACAAAGTGATTCCTCACAACTCTAATCGTTATTCAGGCTAATGAAATCATCTCAATTCAATATCATCCACTAGAAAATATAAAAGGTATATCTTTTTCTGACCTAGACCTTCACACTGCTATCTTAACTAGCCTAAATCGGGCATTCTTTACCTAACAAGCAAATAGTAACTAAGTATCTAGTAAATTCAAAACTGGATCCATCCTAATGATTTCTTAAGATGCATTGAAGTCTTTCGCGGAATACTTATACTGCTAAAACACAAGAATAAATTCAATAAGTGCATACGGCTTCTACTTAACTAGCAGATACCTCTATAATACCCCGTTCCCAAGCAGTTTAACCTAAGCCCAAAATCAAACAAAAGGACCTACTAGTTAGACAATATACACAGCATACCTCATAGTAGTAAAAATTGCAATATCATTTCAGCTGAAGATATAAATCAAAACAAACCCCATTATTGCAATTGCGCGATAAACAGAAAGCAAAAACCCTTCGCATACATTTACACATCAATGAAAATTATCAAGGATTCACATATATAAAGAAAGTAGTGACCTTTTCGTTTTTGAAGCGAGTACGAATATTTCCAAGCTCTTTATCAACACGAAGACGCTCTGCCTCTTTGTTCTGGCAATTTCGAATGTCACTTATGAACACTGACAAACCTCTCATCCCCGATAACGCCATCAGATCCAAACCCAAGAGAGAGAGGCTTTAACTATATTTCTAGATCCCTACCAAAGAGAGATCTTCTCCTATAAGATCGAGCCTCACAATTCACCTAAATAAGAGTATAAATTTCTTGCCTTTTCTTTACAAAAAAATATATGTGGATATATGGTGGGGAGAGGGGGTGGGGTGGTGTGGGGGTAGAAGGTGGACTGAGAAATTTGGAAAAGCCGTCAGGGCAGCGGAGGAAGACGACTTTTAGTTTAGTTTAATTTGACGATACAGAGAAGCATCATTTCCATTTCCATTTCCGTTTCCGTTTCCGTTTCCGTTTCCGTTTGTTTCATTTGAATTTCTGTTTTTAATTTATTTGGAAAAAATAAAATGATTTTGCTATCACTTCTTTATCTTTCAATTTATGGGAATTAATTGCACACTGTTTGGTCATGTCAATGTAACGGTGGACCCAAGTTTTTGAATATTGTTAGGTGGGTTTTCGGGTCCTCTCCTTGACCCGAAATACACTTAGATATATTGATCCCCCAGGCTGTAATTTTCTGTTATCTCCTAAAGACATTTACTAATACTTTAATTTCAATAACTGCTGCTGCAAGTAGCATACATAAAATTTTGTAAAAGTGATGTGCTCATAATTCCACTTCTAAATGAATTTGAATCTAGGATGACAATAATCTTAACATTTTACTTCATTCTAAATTGATATTTTTGTTTTTTTGTTTTATTTTTAAGTGGCATCGCCCCTATTAAATGTAGACATTGTTTTTGAAAAATAATAAATAGTAATTATTTGGCTCAAAAGTTATTGATCACTTTATGAATTCAAAACAATAGACATAAGTTGATGGTCAATCATAGCAAGTCGTAACATATCATGAATCTAATAAAGGAAAAGATAACGAGAAATGTCCATACTAGCAACAGAAAACATAGGTGATCTTTATTTATGATAATAGAGTGGTCTGCCTCCCCATGGAGAGGTTCAGAGCCTTATAATCATGTTTATTTTGATCTACCCTCTTTCTGCTTTTATTTGTAGGTTCTCACTCTCTACTTTGCTATGTATTTCTAGAGCCCTCATGGGGAGAGAGTGGATCCCCCTTTCAGCTTCCTCTCTTGGTATTTATAGGTGTGAATTGTATAAGTTGACCCCTGATGGCTGGCCCACATTAGGGAGTTATTTTTTAAATATAACAGATAGGTCGTAACCTTAATATCCTTTCTAAACGGATGTGAAAGATATCTTTAATTAAGAGTGATCATAGCACTTATTATTCTTGCATTAGCCGAGAGAAAAGGTTAACCTCGTCGACTATCATAGAGTTGGGTTCTCACTCATACAGTTAGTCCCTCCGCTTATCATGGTCGCCTCGAAGTCAAGCTTGATGAGCGGATTTTGGTGATCACAAAATGGATAGTTTTTGGGCGAGGGGCGGGTGACGACTGCTTGTGTCGAGACCTTGGCATCCCTCATCTCCTCTTCTTATATAGCGAAGGCTCGATCTCTCGTAGACGAGTATTGCCGGCGAAAGGGAATAATCAGTACGCTGTAGTGCAAATTCGATGCGCATAATCTATACGAATTTTCAATGGTATAGGATTTATCCCGCCCTCGGCGATATGTCTATTCTCTTTTCTATAATGAGCGAGATGACAATCGCGATCGGGTGGATACTTTATGACGCCAATCATGGCGACACCTGTTTCAGTAGAATTGAACCATTTTTTACGGTTGAATATGCAGTTAATGACATCCATCGGTTTTCCCGAAAATTGATTGTGTTGCCTATAAGACAGTTTGGGGAAAGTGATTCTTGGCATTCTCTAGTTTACTTGTGAGATTTTGGAGCTCTTGTTTCTTGTGAACTTTAGAGTTCTTTCCCTTTTGCAACAAGTTCTTCATCGTTCCTGGTCAAATCCGACATTCTACTCTATTCTTCAGACAACTAATCGATGGCCAGTTCTTCTTCCCGTGAAATTTTTCCGACGGTGGTGCCGACTAGTCCTTGGGTGATTGAAGGCACTTCCCCGATGTTGGGAGAAGATGGGCAAAATGAAGTTGAGAGGGTTCCGTCGGTAGACGAAATACGTCCCACAACCGGAAGTCCGGCGACAGATTTTACCGCCGATGGATGAGATGGCCCGGTGGATGAGGCCCCACTGATGGAAGAGGTGGGTGTGGCCCAACTACGAGAGTAGGGGTTTGTGCCTTCTCATGCTGACATTGTCCTTGCCCGGCCAGAGGAGAGGGTCCACACCGATCACGCCGGGTACTGTGTTTTTTATGCGTACCATTTTAGATTGGGATTCAGGGTTCTGCTTCCCAATTTTTGGGTGAACTTCTGTCGGTATTATAAGGTGTGTCCGGGGCAGCTCACCCTCTCTCTTTACAAGCTTCTGGCAATGTTTTTAGAGTTCGCGGAACTGGCCGGAAGGACTGTTACGCTCCAGCATGTGCTTGTTCTGTACGCTCCACAGCGAGTGTGGGGGACTATTCTTCGTATGAGCCCGCATGGTTCGAAGGGGGCGACGGCTGCTTTAGATAACGAGGTTGAGCCTCGAACATTCGAATAGTTCTTCTATATTCGGACCGAGCACCTGGTGGCGTCTTCTCCAGGATTCCCGGAGACTTGGAATTACATACGTGAGTTATTCTTTCGAGCGGTAAATTTTGTTTCCTTCCTCTTCTTATGTTTAGATTATCATTGTTTCGTTATCTTTTTTATAGCCGAGAGGTCACCGCCTACTTTATTTGATGGGTTGCGTGGATGGCTCGAAGTCGTGGTTCCGCACACTAAGGGGGCCCGCTCGTGGACGTCCTTTTGGGAGAAATATGGCAGGGGGCCAACCGCGGGTAAGAAGCTATGCTTTTCATATTTGGCTTGTTTCGAGCTTAATAATTCCTTGGGCTGACCTTGTCCTTTGTTGCGGGAAGAGTATACCGAGGCAGAGCTCCTCAACTAGCGTTTCGGCGGCCTGGTGCGATTGCTAGGTTCTTTGCAGCACCGGTACCATGTCGAGTGACGAGTGCTGCATCGGTTGAGTCTTCTGCGACGCCCTCTCCTTCTCCTCCTTTATTTTGTGACGAAGGCCCGTCAGGGACCGTTCGCCCGCGAGATGGCTCGTCTTCGTGTGATGAAGAAGATAGACCTTTGATTAGGCGCAGGATTATTTCTCCTCCGGCTCCTCTAGTGGCGGCCTTACCCGTTCCTCATGTTGTGATAAATATGGATTCCCCTTCTGGGGCGAGGGAGGATGCGGACGCGGCGCACACTCCGGAAGACAGGCCGGGAGAAAACGAGGCTCGGGCTTGTGAGGATCGAGTGGGAAGTGCCGCCCCTACTGCTCAATCTTAGCCCATATGGTCGAGTTCGGGGAACCTTCTCGGGTGGTCGTGGATATTGGCGACTCGAGTACTCCTTTGACGGAGATGGCGGCAGTGGGAGAGGGTTCTATGTCTGATTCTGACTTGGACTCTGAGGACGTCCGCATGTTCCGTGAAGGGATTACGAGTGCGGCGGTCCATCCGGACGGGAGTCAGCGTGTTGTTAAAATTCCCGTGAACGAGAATTTGTTGCTGCTGGACTCTGCTTTGGTGTCGCAGCTTGGTCAGTTGTGTTATGCGGTTGAGAACGAATCGTTGAGGAGGGGTTTCAGATGCTGGTTTGATGAATGAAGTAGCCGTGATGGGGATGAGGGTACGTATTCGGAGGTGGAAGCTTATTCTCTTTCTATTTACCCCCCCTACAAGCTTCTTTATCTTCTGTCTAACCCCTCGTCCTTCGTTTTGCAAGTGTTTTTGTTGTAGGTGGAGAGTCTTCGCCGGGCCAACATTCGGCCCGAAGTGTTTCTGCGGATGCTTGACAAGTTCCACCGCTACCAAAACAAGTGTAGGGAGCTTTGCGAGCGTATAAGGACTGATCCCCGTAATCGGGCGTTAGTTGAAGTTGGCGAGGAGTGAGTTGCAGGCGAACCAGGCGCTTGGTCATATAAGGGCCTTAGAGGATCAGTTGCGTTGGATGGGTGACGATCTCGAGGCTGGGCGGAGGGCTTCGTTAGAGTGTGAGCGTTTATGCTTGACCAAGGTTACGAAGGTTACCTCAGAATGGAGTGGGAAGGTTGCTTCGCTAGAAGGGGAAGTGGCCGCTTTAAAGCGGAGGTTGGTTGAGGCCTCAACCCGGGCGGATGATTTGCAGGGAATTATCCGCGCTAACGAATCTCAGTTATCATTGGTGAGTGCTGATGCTACCTTCAGGGAGGGCAGTCTTGAAGAGCGGATCGGAGTTCTAGAACGGGGCGCTCAAGATGCAGCGGGGCAAATTGCACTTTTGATGGAAGAGAACAGGCGTATCCAGGAGCAGTCTGCTTTTATGGGTGGTTCCCGTGAGGTTTGGGTTTATGCTAAGGCCCAGCGGGACGTGTACAAACATCTATTTGAGGCCGGCATCATTTTCGAAGCCGTTTTCGAGGGAGCACGCCAGAGGGCGTGAGAGGCTCACGTGGAATGTAGTTTTGATGCTGCAACGCCTGGTATTGATGATGAAGCTGGCGGGAGTCTGGCGGGGGCTGGAAATGGTGTGGAGATTGCAGGTGGTGGCACAGGTGGAGCGGGTGGCGAAGCGGCCGGAGCAGGAGATGGTGTAGCTGGAGCAGGCGACGGTGCGGATGGTCCTGAGTGAAAAGAGTGGTTTCTTTTCCTTTTTAGTGGTTGTTGCTATATTGTTTTTGCACGTTGTTATGTTGTTATTTTTGCTTTTAGACGATGTTTGAATGGGTGTAGATGGGCGTGGCCTGCGATTGTTCTTCGAACCAGGGGGAGTTCCCTTTTTGTATTGCTCAATTACTGCTTGCTTCACTTGCACCTTTGGGGGGGGGGGGTGATTTTCGGATGTTGGCGGCTAACCCCCTCCTTTTTTAATTGGGCACGGCGAGGCATCTCCTCAAAAGCGGTTCGTTCCAATCATAATCCCGTTCCAGGTGCGATTGGTCTGTTCGCCGGGAGAACAAAAACTCGACCAGGTGGTTTGGCAGGCATCGAATCTTGCACTTCTTTTACTCTAATAGGAGTCGGGCACATTTACCTGGTTGACGAGGATATCTACCATGCGCCTTAGTATATTCGTCAATTTATCGGTGATGGTAGATGACATGGGTCTTAATTCAACTGTGGTTGAACTATTTGGCGGAAATTCATGGCTTGAATCTCGGTTCAACTGTCGCTGAACATTGTAGAGTATATCCGAATCGAGGCCGCATAGCCCGAGTCGTATCTCAACTGTGGTTGGATTGATTTAGTGAAGGCACATGGCCTGAGTCTCGGTTCAACTGTTGTTGAACATCATTGATTATTTTGAGTCGAGGGCGCGTAGCCCGAGTCGAATTTCAACCGTGGTTGAATTAATTTGGCGAAGGCTATGGCCTGAGTCCCAGTTCAACTGTTGTTGAACATTATTGATTATTTTGAGTTGAGGGCGCATAGCCCGAGTTGAATTTCAATCGTGGCTGAATTAATTTGGCGAAGGCACATGGCCTGAGTCCCAGTTCAACTGTTGTTGAACATTGTTGATTATTTTGAGTCGAGGGCGCGTAGCCCGAGTCGAATTTCAACCGTGGTAGAATTAATTTGGCGAAGGCACATGGCCTGAGTCCCTAGTTCAACTGTTGTTGAACATTGTTGATTATTTTGAGTCGAGGGCGCGTAGCCCGAGTCCTATTTCAAATATAGTTGAACTAATTTGGTGAAGGCACATGGCATGAGTTCTGGCGTGTGGACGAGGTGAGTCAGACTTGCTCTGATTGAGTCGTTTTCCCCTTTCTCGATGTTTTCCCTTTGCTTTTGATTCCAGAAAAAGCTACACGATCTTGCTAGGAAATCCCCACAGACGACGCCAAATTGTTTGACTCAAAAGTTATTGATCACTTTATGAATTCAAAACAATAGATATAAGTTGAGAGCCAATCATAGCAAGTCGTAACATATCATGAATCTAATAAAGGAAAAGATAACAAGAAATGTCCATACTAGCAACAGAAAATATAGGTGATCTTTATTCATGATAATAGAGTGGTCTGCCTCCCCATGGGGTGGTTCAGAGCATTACAATCATATTTATTTTGATCTATCCTCATTCTGCTTTTGTTTATAGGTTCTCACTATGTACTTTGCTCTGTATTTCTAGAGCCCCATGGTGAGAGAGTGGAACCCCCTTTCAGCTTCCTCTCCTGGTATTTGTAGGTGTGAATTGTATAAGTTGGCCCCTGATGGCTGGCCCACATTAGGGAGTTATTTTTTAAATATAACAGATAGGTCGTAACCTTAATGTCCTGTTAAACGGATGTGAACGATATCTTTAATTAAGAGTGATCATAGCACTTATTATTCTTGCATTAACCGAGAAAAAAGATTAACCTCGTCGATTGTCGTAGAGTTGGGTTCTAATCCATACAGTATATATTCCATTAAAATCTTTAATTCAAGTTGAGAATAATAAGTTGGATAAAAGTAGTGGGCACGTGGTAGTTGGATGTCGTGGCAATATTTGTAGTGGAAGGTGCCAAATTAAGTTTAAAAAGGAAAGTAAAAAGGAGTATAGCATTAGGATCGTAGAAAAGATGATTATTCTTTTCTCCAACTAGTCTTTAGCTGGCTTGCTAAATGATAAAGGCCACCTAGCCTATCATCATTATATTTTCTGAATGCCTCCTCTGGGTGTGATTCGCATATTGTCTTTAATCACTAAACATCAGAAAATAAAGTGATGAACTTATTCACAAAAAATAAAGTCGGACGTCTTTTATAAATTCGATTTTCCCATAATAACGTTGCACAAGGCAATATGCACCACAACCTTAGCCTGTATTAATCAAATCATAAACGTTATAAACGTCTATAATATTTGAAGTTCGTGTATTTATTTAATCAATCACTTAAACTGACACTGAGTCCGAATAAACAATCACTAATATTGAGACTAATTTTTTAAACCACTTGAGGATGTAACTTTGTGCTTGCTATTTGTGAAGTTATTTTTAGTGTTGAACTTCTAATGATGGGAGCCCTTGGTATGTTTATTCAAATAGCCGCTCATCCAACCACTTAAATTAAAAATAATATGTGGATATATAGTATTTGTATATGATCGAAATCAGGCTTATCGAGCTCGAGGGATCCCCTTAGGTCCGAGTTCAAGTAAGCTCGAGTTCGAGGTCGACAGACTAGACTCGAGTACGGGGACGGATTGCAATGCCCGAAGATAGAAGTGCGAGGAATACCGAAGTTAAGTATGCTCGACCCAGAAATTGTACTGTTATGGATTTGTAACAGAATGACCTAGATTATTGCCATGCCCCCAAAATCATGGCGCAAATTCCAGAATGGGAATTCCGTACTAGGCGGTTAGACAATTGTTCCAATAATATTCTTTACTGTAAATGAAATGTACCTTATTTAGAGTTCCCTTATTATATAAAGGGAATCCCACGGTAACTTCATTTAATCATTGGCAAATATTATACTCTCTACTTTTTGCTTACTTTTCATCAGAATTGTCCTTTCTCTTTACTGTTCTTATTTTATTGTTCCTGGTTCATCTCGAGGTCACTAAGTTCGAGGTCACCACTGCTGAGTTAACATTGGTTTGATTAACTTATTTCTTTTATTTCTACTTCATATTTCTTGATTATCAATTAGTATTGAACTAAATGACATATCTTTAAAATCACAAATCAAATTTAATTGTTACTCGTACTTTCGAGGTAAGCGGTTTAGCGCCCATCGTGGGGCTAAAGGTAATAGCGATTATTTTTTTACTGATTCTTATTACACACGTTATTTTACGCTTTTTCTTATCAAGATTTTTTTATTCTCAAGATTAAACATGTCGAACACGCAAAATGCATATGTTCATGACAATGAAGGTCTTGGATTTCATGGGGAAAACAACAATTTAGGGTCGGTGTGCCACCGATAAACCATAGGGAAGAGCCAAATGTGGAACCAGTTGATATCAGTTCACAGATTGCTTTGGATGCAGATTTAGGCGCAGACCCCGGAGAGAGTGTACGCAGAGAATCCCGATCTGAGGGCCAAGGAACACCAGGTATAAGAGATGGGGGAGTCATCCTCCAAGTGATATTTGAGATGGTGCAAGCTCAGTAGATCGCCATCGTCCAACTTCAGAGTCAGAATAAAACTCCAAGTGTAGCTGAACCAGAAAACACTCGACGTGCTGAACCAGCACCAGAGAGGTCGAATGGGAATAACTTGGGGATTGACTCCACCATTATGAGGATGATCGAAGAGCTCACCAAGAGGATCGAGTCCAGGGAAAAGAAGATTAAGGATAATGATAATAAGGTGGAGACTTATAACTCCCGTGTTGACCAGATACCGAGGGCACCTCCGATTTTGAAAGGTTTAGATGCAAAAAAGTTCATACGAAAACTGTCCCTTAGAGCGCGACTCCAATACGAATTCCTAAAAAGTTTTGCATGCCCGATATACCCAAGTATAGTGGAACAACTGGCCCTAACGAGCATATTACTTCATACACTTACGGGATCAAGGGAAATGGCTTGAACAAAGATGAGATCGAATCAGTATTGCTAAAAAAGTTTGGAGAAACATTGTCAAAATGAGCTTTTTGGAGAAACATTGTCAAAATGAGCTATGAGTTGGTATCACAAATTACCCCCTAATTCTATTATTTCATTTGCTATGTTAGCAGACGCCTTTGTGAAAGCACACGCTGGAGCTATAAAGGTGGCAACGAGAAAATCGGATGTCTTCAAGATAAAACAAAGGAACAACGAAATGCTAAGGGAGTTCGTGTCTAGGTTCAAGATGGAGCAAATGGAATTACCACCAGCCTCAGATAACTTGGCGGTACAAGCTTTTATACAGGGCTTGAACGAAAGGAGCTCGATTGCATCTCGACAAACAAAAATAGAATTTGATCGAGTGTCTAGTTGTGATGTTGTCGAATGTACATAACCATTACCAATCAAAGATTAGGGTCGAGGACGACCAATTGGAAGCCCCCTCTGGGTCAGTTCATCCTAACAGGTCGGCAGCTAAGCCCCCAAGGGATACAGATAGGGAATCGAGGTTAAACAAAGAACAGTATCAGCCATACGTTGATCGGAGAAACAATGGTTCAGGCCGTAACACTCCTCAGAATGATCAGAAAAATGATCGAGGACAGAGCTCTCGGGGACTCATGAGTAAGAGCAGGTTCGATAAACACATCGATCCCGAGGCACCTCGATTGTCAGAGTATAATTTTAGTGTAGATGCATCCGAGATCGTATCAGTTATTGGAAGAATAAAAGACACCAGGTGGCCCAGGCCTATCCAAACTGATCCATCTAAGAGGAATCCAAATTTGATGTGTAAATATCATGGCACACATGGCCATAGAATCGAAGACTGCAGGCAGCTAAGAGAGGAGGTACCTCAGTTATTTAACGAGGGTCACCTTCGAAAATTTCTCAGTGATCGAGCTAAAAATAGTGATGATAGGCTATAATTACATATTTAAGTCGATTATTACACTCTAATTTACTGCACTTTTGTTGAGTTTGCGCTTTAATCGCTAGTGTTTTGCGCTAACGGTGTGTTTTATACCTTGTAGGTATGATTCCGAGCTATATAGATGCTATGAAATGAATTTAAGTGATTTGAAGCTTTGAAGTCTGAGTAAAAGCTCAAGGAATTAAGCTGGGGTCGTGTTCGGCGGTCAAATTTCATAGTTGAGAACAAACGAAGACTCGATGAGGCATATTGCATACTGTCTAGTAAATTGGACATAACTTTTTTCTCATAGTTCCGTTTTGACTCCACAATATATGGTTGGAAAGTTAACTCAAAGAGCTACAACTTTAATATTTTACGTTTTTCCAAATTCCAAATAGAGCAGGGTGAAAAACCGCGGTTCCACCACGACAAAATCGCGGTAGAAGATGGTCGCGGACAATTGAAGAATCAGAGGGCATATTTTACCGCGGTTCCACCACGACCGCGGCAAAACCGCGACAGGAGGTGAAAATTTCAAGGACTTACGTGCAAAACACGAGATTTTAAGCCCTAAACCCTATATTAAACAAAGTAGGCCGGCCAAGAACAAGGAGGGGGACATATTTTGGACAAAAATTAGACCTAAGGAAACAAGAGACACTACTTTAGGGTTAGACAACCCCCTTGGAGGAAAGAACACATTAGGAGCAAGGCGGAGAATTTTTCTACGAATTTTTCCTTCCTCTTCCTATTTTTCATTATTGGTTATGACTTCTAGTATTGTAGTTTGACATACTATTATGAATAGCTAATTTGTTATCTAGAGTTTTGATGAACCTTTTGTAGGATAAATTGTTGTTATGGTTTTATATAATTGAGCTATAGCTTTTCTCTATTTGTTCAACTACGTTTATATTCTGGTTGATTGAAGAGCTCTCAATTAGTCGTGCCTATTTAGTATGCATAACTTGGGAGAGGGTGTATATTTAGGTAATTATTGAACAACACCACTCCCTAAGTATATGAGGGATAAATAATCGAGGGTTTAAAGGCGGGATTATGGATAAAGAAGCTTTGTGTGCGATTTGAAGTGAGCTGTATTAAAAGCCAGCTAGCGTAGCTTGGGAGAGTGCACTTAGTAATTTGTTGTAATTACTCGGGAGAGATTTACGATAGTAAGAATGCTCATGATTGGTAAAGAATACTTAAGCGAAATTATTGAAGACATAGTGGGAAGGATTCCAACAATTGGGAAAATCATAACTCTAGACCTCCTTAATCTTTTCTCTAACCCTTAGTACATTTAGTTGTTAATTTATTAGTTTAATTTGTTAGTTAATTAGTTAAACACAAGAATCTAAATATCTATAAGTTAGGAATTGTTCAAGCTTGTCTTCTTGGTGATAGTGAACAGTTGTAGCTAAACCTTAGTTCTCTGTGGGATTCGACTACGGACTTGTAAACGGGTTATATTTGCAGCAGCCGCATTGTCCTTTTTAGATGGAATAGTTGGGCGTGATCAAATTTTAGCATCGTTCCCGGGGGACTAACGATGTAGTTGTGGGTGTACATATTGCTAGATTTCAAGTTTGAACTTTTATTATATTATTTAATTTTTTTATTTTGTTTTAGTTATTTATTTGAGAAATATGACATCATGGAATTATGAGAATTTTGTTGTTGGTAATTCTACTTCTGATCCTCTTTATTCATATTGTGAAGGAAACCACCCAGGGCAAAATTATCAAAATATTCTTGAGAGCGAGTTTTGTGCACCAACGCAATCTTATGTGTGGAATATGTGTGATATGTGTGGTGCTCAAGATGGTCACTTTCACAGTTGTGCTTATATTTCTTACCTTCCCCCAACCCCTTACTTTGATGGTTATTCTTTTTCTGGTGAAGTTAATAGGAACAAAGAACCTAGGGAAGCTGACCTACAAAAGCTCGAAGATATGTTAAAGTACATTTTGGAACAACATAGTAAATTACCACTACGAATAGAAAGGCAGGAGGAAACTATTCACAACTTGATAGTCCACATGAGTCAACTGGTTGAAGTTTTTAATGCTCAACAAGCCAATATTGTGAATAGTATCCAAGAAGAGCGTGAATTAGATATAAAATTGATGAGCTATAGGAGGAGGATAGAGTAGAACACCAACAATCAATCGCACTAGATTTTGAGGATGTCAATGTTGTATAAGAGATACTAGAGTCAACCAAGGATATTGAGGATACATATTTTATTGACTATATTGTCATTAGTGTTGAGAATGTAGACTGTCCCAATATTCATGTAGTTGAGGGCATTGGTCCTCACTCCAAGCATTTTTCTACATTGTGTTTAAATGATGATATGGAAATAGAGTCGTCCGAGCCATTTGCGCAGTCGAGGAATGAGGAATAAAGTGCTTACATTTTGAAATTCTTCTTGCCAGAAAATCGGGATTACATAGCTCATCTAAATCCAAGAGGTGCAGAATACTACATTATTTTATGGGCCAGCCAGATTCGTTCCACCACCCCAGGAGCATGATCATAGAGCAGAATCAAAACTTGGGGTCCGATTCATAAGTTCAAAGTGGAGGCAGAAAGTGATTCACGTCATACCGCGACGTTAAATCAAGCGCTTGTTGGGAGGCCACCCAACTTTATTGCTTTCTTTTATTTATTTATTTTTATTTTTTTAATTATATTATTTCTGTAGTGTCAATTTTTTTATTTTCTAGGAGCATGGAAATCAAATGTATTGGAAGGATGCACCAACAAATACAATGATTGGAACTAAGTGTGAGGTACCCGCATGAATGACCAAGCTGAGAGAAGTCTGAGTACCCCATGAACTGCTAGTGCTTCAGCATTTTGCCTATCAGGGAGTTTCTTTTACCCTTTTGTATGTGTGGATATGCATTGGGGACAACGCACAACTTTAAGTGTGGGGTGAGGAGATTGTGTGGGTGATTTTTCATGCTACTTTAACTATATTTATTATTTTTAAGATTGGAGTTTTCCTGATGACGGATCTTCTAGACATTTTTCTTGAGGGAAGTAAGTCTAAATAAAATACCAAAAAGATTTTTGTTTTGTTTTAGGTAGTGTAGTAACTACCACTTGATTTTTCTTTGGGCCATGATTCTTTTCCAAGGGTTTTATTTGAACCGGGTGTAGTTAGTTTTATTTATTTATTTGGGAGTAGGAGTCATTGTGTTGTGCTGTGAATTGAAGCAATATCTCTTGACTTGGTTATGCCTTGAGAATAGTGAGTACTTTGGTTGTGACGCTTATGCTCAATTTTTGACTCATGTACAAGTACCTTAAATTATATTATCTTAACTTTGCTAAACTACTTTGACTAGAGTGTTTATGAATCCAATCCTGAGTGAGTTATGTGCCATGGGTGTGTAAGATTTTGCGTTATTCAGTGCATTACATTTGATACCTAGAACTTGCCCTGTGTGTTTGCAAAGCGAAATAGTAGTGTTATTCTGTCTTGGAAGTGATATAGGCGTTTTCTTGTTGAGTCAGATATGTATATATTACCCACCTAATTGTTACGTATCGTAGTTAACCTCTTTGAGCCTATAATCCTTTTTCTTTGGCAACCACATTAAAGCCTTACCTATTTTTTGAATTAACTATCTATTTGAACCATTGTAACCTCTCATGAGCACTTGATTTATTTATGAACTTTGTAAAAGTTAAAGTGTGGGGTGATTGGTTTGGCTTTTGACTGGAACTAATTGAATAAGGAGAAAGGTGCACTATTTTGAAAAAAGGAAGAGCCACTTGAATTGAAGAAAAAAAAAATATTTGGATTGTTATGAAAAAAAACCTTGATAAGTGGTGGCTTTTGACGTAAGTGTGCTTAAAGAAGAATATGGTAATTTACATTGATGTGAAGGTGGAATTTTTGTTTGACATAAGTATGGGTATAAATGTTAAAATGTATGTATTAAAATGCTCAGGGAGGTGTAGTCACTCTTACATCTAAATATATTTTACCCGTCCCGCAACATACATTACAACCAAATAAAGTCCTAATTGATCCTAGATTGAATGATCTCGATTAGTGGAGTAGTACACTACGGGCAAGCTTATGGTGCATCTTTTGTGGAATATGAATGTTATTTCTGAGAGTGAGTGAATTTTTTCTATCTTGAGTTCCTAAGTGTTCTTAAATTTTATTGTGTGGAATTACTCTCTTGTGTTGTGAGGGCACTTGATTCATGAAGGAAAGGTAATGTCAGTGATATCTAGGTTTGAGTAAGTAGGTGAGTTGTGAATAATGCATGGTACTTGTGAGTTAAATCTTGAGGTGAAGATGTTACACTTTTGTGCTTAGTCTATTTTAAATACTCTTGGTGTGATGAGTTAGGAGAATTGTTTAAAAAGGTTGTGTCTGTAAAAAAAGTGTAGTTTGATTGCTTGAGGACGGGCACTGGTTTAAGTGTGGGGTGTTGATGATAGGATATAATTGCGTATTTTAATCGATTATTACACTCTATACTGCACTTTTGTTGAGTTTGCGCTTTAATCGCTAGTGTTTTGCGCTAACGGTGTGTTTTATGCCTTGTAGGTATGATTCCGAGCTATATAGATGTTATGGAATGAATTTAAGTGATTTGAAGCTTTAAAATATGAGTAAAAGCTCAAGAAATTAAGCCGGGATCGTGTTCGGGGGTCAAATTTGATAGTTGAGAACAAACGAAGACTCGAGGAGGCATATTGCGCACTGTCTAGTAAATTGGACATAACGTTTTTCTCAGAACTCCGTTGTGACTGTGAGCACGTGATTTTTGCCTCGCACGAACTACTCCCAAAGAAATAAAAATCAAAGTTGTCTTATTTTATTGTGTACATATTTGTGAGTTTCTCATGATATTTTGTGATTGTTTACGTCCGTGTATGCGTATTTTTGTTGTTTAAATTAATAGAAAAATATAAAAATATATATTGCATTTCTAAGATTTAGCTTTACAATTCGAAATAATTAAAGAGGTTTTACTAAAATGGAAAAAATACACAATGTGTATCCTGCATTTTTCTTTTAGCATTTAATATCCAAGTTGTGTGGTTATATTTTTATCAGTATTTAATTTTGTGTCATAATCATTATTAGGGGTTAATTAGAATTTGTAAAGTAATTTCATGATTTAATCTAGGATTTTTGGTCTTTAATTAGGAATTAAAACAAAAAGAAACAACAATAAAGAAGAAACTCGGACCAGGCCACATTTTCCCATCAGCCCAAGCCATTTCTCATCACAGGCCCAATCCAATTACCCATGTACACGGTCCAGACCCAATCCATCTCAGAGATCAACCAAACGACGTCGTTTGGGTTCTCAAATCATAGCCATTCACCTTTGAGACCGACCCAGTCTCATTTAATTGAGATGACGTCGTTTATTACTTGGCAAGAAATCCTGGCCATCAAACCTACTTGATCCAATGACCACAATCCCATCTCATGTCCCGTATATAATTCTGATATCACATCCCAGCCCCCCAAGCTCAACCCGTCTTCATCGTCTCTCTCAGAGACGAACAAAACCCTCCGCCTCACACCGCCGCCTTCCGCCTGCCTGAATTCGCCTACGGCGGCGGATGGTGGCCAAACACCTCCAAATTAACACCACAAGTCCACCTTAACACCCTGAATCCAAATCCAGCATTAGCTTGGCTCGAATCATTTCCCCTCTTCTCGAATCTTCATTTAAAGATTCGAGCAAAGCTCAAAGCTACCCCAACCAACCCCAAATTCACAGCATTCACTCCCCTGACATCCCTCATACCCAAATGACCCTTAGTCTGGCTCAATTCTGACTAGAACCTCTCGAACCCTAAATCAAGCCTTCAAGAACCCTAAAAATTTGGAAAGTTGAAATACATCGAATCAATTGAGGTTTTGGGTTCCAATAGAATTTAATTAAGGTGTTCTCAATTGAGAACACTTCAATTAAACTCTATTTACCTCAAATGGTCTGGTCCAAGCACAAGCGGGTCAACTTTACCTAAGGTATTTGTTTTCTTGTTTGCTTTCTTTATTCTGTTACACACGGTTATATTATAGTATTTTATCTTGTTTCGATTCTTTGTTAACATTTCTCTTTTCTTCTTCACCAGACCTTTTTATTTGGTCAATTGTGCTTCTGTTTTTATTTCGTTTGAGTGTGCCTGTTATGAAACACGCATTCGTTTCGATTAGTCTCATAGAATAATCAGTTTCGTACTCCCCTTTGTTTTTAACTGAAAACTTTTGAAGTATTAAATCGTATGTCAATTAAGTGTTGTCGATTACATGAAACTGATTAAGTAAATGTCGTCGATTAATTTCAGAGGTCTATTGGCTATAGTAATGGACAGTGGTATTGTTGACATTGTTGAATTTGGTCTGAATCATTGATTGAATTTGGAATTTAAATTGGTTATTTGAACCTGTTTTGGATTAGTTAACCAAGCCTAGGCTTTGTTGATTAAGGAAAGTGTTAGAAATTAACAGGCTGTGTTTAAGACTAAAGTGGAAGGCATTTTGGTTGTTAGGTGTCACGACCCCAAATCCGGCCGTGATGGCGCCCATCACATTGCTAAGCCAGCCTGACCAATCAATATCAACAACGGAGCTAGAAGCTCTCTTTAGCCCATTTAAGCATATTAATTCACGAAGCAACAGCGATACATATAACAAAAACGGGGAACCAAGTCCCATAATACATCAACTCCCATAGACCGAAGGGTCAAGAGTCATGAGCCTCTACTGAATATGAGTGTATAAAGGTTTACAAGATACCAAGTGCGGAAAGAAAAGTCAATACAAAATCAAGAGACAATAAGAAGGAATATCGGGTCCTGCGGACTCTGCACCTACCTCGAATATCCACAAATGTCGCCTCGCACGCCTACTAGATCACCGCCGAGAGGTACTCGGATCCGCACACAAGCGCAGTGAGTAAAACGAGTACCGCCGTACTCAGTGGTAATAAACAAGTGTAAGACAATGCAGATAAGAAATCCGCAATAAAGCACTATGTAAAGCCGTAATCGAATACCCCGTCACGTAATCAATATCAACCGTACTCGTACCAATAAGTACCAAGAAAACAAGATAACAACTAGCGTATGTAGCTAAACGCAACGCAACGCACGATATGACCGCTACGTCGCGTAGCCCGATCCAATTTGGGTACCCGTGCTCACCGTCGGGGTTCAGACTCCGGAGGGCTCCTACAACCTCAAGCACAATATCACCGTGGCGTGCGTCCGATCCAACATATATACTGCCGCAGCGCACAGACCCCGATCCACTACCAATCGCCTAATATGCAAATACAAATTTCGCAGCTCAAAAGTAGTTTTTGAAAACCTTTTATCATTTTTCAATGGAAAAATAAGTAATACCAAGTCAAGAGATCGGAAATAACATGATAACAGTAAATAGCTACTGACCGGTAGTAACTAACACGCCAATATGATAAGACAATGATAACGATCCTCGCGTGATCCAATAACCGGCTCACGGCCCACAAGTATACTCAACCGCCCAAGCAGGGGGTTCCTCGGCTCAACAGTGGCCAATATCTCAATATATAGTATGCAACCATCCGAGAAGGAGGTTCGACGGCTCAAGAATAGCCAATGTCAAAGCACAGTATCAACAAGTCGGACTAAGCCATAGTCCCCAATCACAATCGACCCCGCACTCACAAGAGAGTACGTGTCTCGCCGCTATACAGCATCACAAAGTGGTGTACCGGGGTTTCGAACCCGCTGATCATCACCCACATCTATTACTCACCTCAATACGACGCGACGACTACTCCGCAGTGCCCTTGCCTCGAGAATCAAGCTCCGCACGCGTAGAATCTGATGATTTCCCTTGAGATTCTCTTCAAAATCGCCCAAGTCGCCTCTAAAGCCGAGACCCAAATGTGTGAAAATGTTTCTGAAATTTTCTAACTTCTGATACAATTAATTCACTGCGATTTTCGCTTCTGTGGACCATTTTCCGCCCCTGCGGAACCGCTTCTGCGACCAATTGGTCGCTTCTGCGAACCCAGGCCTATTTGGCATCCGCTCCTGCGATACACGGACCGCTCCTGCGGGTCCGCTTCTGCGGATAACATTCCTCCCCTGCGGTCCTTTCCGCCTCTGCGATCAAGAGTCCGCTCCTGCGGACTCGCCTATGCGGTCAATAAATCCGCTTCCGCGATTTTTCCCCATTTCTCTCTTGACCGCTTCTGCGGTCTCATCTTCGCTCCTGCGACGCCGTTTCAGCGGAGATGATTCCACTTCTGCAAAGTCACTCGCCCCTGCGCCCTCTTGTCCGCTTCTGCGGACTCGCTCCTGCGCCCCCATTTCCGCAGGAGCGAAAACAACAGAACCAGAATCCCAAACCTGCAATTTTCCACATTTTCTCCCGTTTAGCCATCCGAAAACACCCCGAGGTCCCCGGGACCTCGTCCAAACACACCAACACATCCTAATACCTTATTCGAACTTGCTCCAATCCTTAAAACACGTCTAACAACATCAAAACCCGTAATTCGCATCGAATTCAAGCCTACGTTTCTTAAAACTTTCCGAATTACACATTCCATGAAAACCCGACCAAACGACGCCTGAATGACCTGAAATTTTGCAGGCATATCCAAAATCACCTAATGGAGCTACTGCAACTGTCGGAATTCCATTCCGACTCCCGGATCAAAATCTCACCTACCGTTCGGATTTCGCCAAAATTCAACCTTAGCCAATTCAAGCCTATTTCTACACCGGACCTCCAAATTAAATTCCGATCGCTCCCCTAAGTCACAAATCACCTCCCGGAACTAACCGAATCATCAGAATCCGATTCCGAGCCCTCTAGCTAAATAGTCAACTCCAGGTTGACTTTCCTTATTCAAGTTTCCTTCACAAAGGCTATATGCCTCATTTCCAATCCAAATCACTCCTAACTTACCCGATAGACTTTAACACTGATATAAAAGCATAAAACATACAATTTCAACATAACGGGGTGGTAATTCCCGTGACGACGGGCCGGGTCATCACATTAGGGCATGCCTGAATTTTAAATTCAGGCTGCCAGAACACTTTTGAATTAAAAAAAGGGGATTAGACACTAGGTAATGGGTTGGGCAGAGAATATTAGGGCAGCAATTAATTTCTTAATGCTGCTGAGTGTTTTTAAAGGCTGGAAACCAGAACAAAACATGGGGGATTGATTAAAAAGGTAAAGAGAGGCACATGTGCAAGGCAATAGAGGCAGAAACTCAAAATATTTGAAGGTTAAATGGTCTGTTGTTGTCTATAAAAGGGTGGGAGAGAGTACTGATTTGGACACACAGACACAGGGAGATTTTGAAGAATTCTGAGGGTTAAAAACTAATAAGTGAGGTCTTTTTGTGAGAGAAGATTGTTTGATTGAAGCTTGAGTTTTCTCTTGTTCTTTGAGTGTTTGAGAACCTGAAATTATTGTGGTGTTACTGCTGGTTCTTTCTGTTTTTCTACTTGCGATTTTCATTTGTATTCCTGTTTTGCGAAACTGGTACTCCTGGGAATCTGCTACTGTCCATTATTTGTTGGTGTCTGTTGTTGTTCATCACTGGTTGTTGTGTATCACTGTTGTCTATTGATCTTCCTCTTCTTTGGTTTCATATACCAGGTACACGTTTTGAGCCTGCCTCATTGTAATGCTTGCATTTGAAGAAAAAGGCAAATGAAATTGATGTTTTGCTCTATTTTAACATTTGGATACTGCTGCCATGTTTAAGTAGTTTACTATAATTAGATTAGCAGTATACTATAATTAAACTAATGAACTATGAATTATAAAATATAGGACTGTTAATTGATTTCATTTAGCTTGAATATCATGTTGTATAAATTAATTGGAATTTAGAAGTATGGGTTGAAACAGAGAGTGGTCTGGACTTTGTTAGAGGATAAACATATAAGTTGAAGATGAGTCTTTGAATATTTTATTTATACTCGCAGTATCTCATGTTTGAATACATTAATCATGTGAGGTGTGATGTGAGGATTCTAGCTAGAATTTAATGAAAATAGATAGTCAGGTATACATGATCATTATCATAGCATGTTTTCATCTTTCAAATGCCGGAATCTAAATAGGAAGCTAGTGAGAACAAATAGTTGTAACACGAAATATAGACGACCTAAGTTTTATTAGTTAGATACAGTTAGATATTATTTCACATTGCTGGACGCTTGAAAGGTTAGGAATTATTTGGGTTTGGTATACACATTTTAAGTTGGGCCTGGATTGTTATTATGAATGGCCCAAGTAGCCTATTATAATCCGTTTTCCCTAATCTTAAGTCCCAATGTAATTGAAGGATTATATTGGTGGATCCAAACGAGGTAATAATTAAAGTAACAATAAATTGATTAGGACCCTTTTTACACGTTTTGAGATTAATAAAAATATAAAGTATAGTTTAATTAAGCAAAGTGAAGTAAGTTTCACCAAGTGAAAGTGACAAAGGCACGACCCTCAAACAAGCTGTTACATAAGAAACAATTCGAATGCAGAAAGACCGTCTAGTTAATTTCATGGTCTTTCCCAAAGTAATAATGCGCTAGAATCTATAGGCACGTACTTAATAAAATTACCTCCCTAAACTCGGGTACACATTTATGTGACCCTAATCTAAATCTCATTGAAGTCGGAACACATCAAAAAATTGCGGACACATTTATGTGATGAAATTCGAGATGCATTCTCACAACGTTGTAATCCTCTTCCAATATAATAAATGATAAAATCGGTTCAAAGTAATAATTGGCACGTAAGTTCATAATTGTTAAAAATCAAATAATTAAGCCGAATATGATAATTGAGCGACCGTGCTAGAACCACGGAACTCAGGAATGCCTAAAACCTTCTCCCTAGTTAACAGAATTCCTTATCCGGATTTTTGGTTTGCGGACTGTTAAATAGAGTCAAACCTTTCCTCAATTCGGGATTCAAACCGGTGACTTGGGACACCATAAATCTCCCAAGTGGCGACTCTGAATCTCTTAATAAATGAATCCCTTTTTGATTTTCCTTTAACTGGAAAAACTCCATTTACATCTCGCGCCCTCGCGGGTAGCGGAAAAAGGAGGTGCGACAGTGGCTCCATAATATATGGGTGGAAATCTAACTCAAAGGGATACAACTTTCATGTTTTACATTTTTCCAAATTTCAAACGGAATAGGATGAAAATCGCGGTTCCACCGTGATCGCGGCAGAACCGCGGTAGAAGATGGTCGCGGACAATTGAAGAATCAGCGGGCATGTTTGGCCGCGGTTCCACTGCGACCGCGGAAAAACTGCTGCAGGAGGCGGAAATTTCAGGGACTTATGTGAAAAATACATGATTTTAAGCCATAAACCCTATATTAAACAAAGGAAGCCGGCAAAGAATAAGGAGGGGGACATATTTTGGACAAAAATTAGACCTAAGGAGGCAATAGACACTGCTTTAGGGTTAGACAACCCCCTTGGAGGCAAGAACACATTGGAAGCAAGGCGGAGAATTCTTCTACGAGTTTTTCCTTCCTCTTCCTATTTTTCATTATTGGTTATGACTTCTAGTATTGTAGTTTTACATGCTATTATGAATAGCTAATTTGTTATCTAGAGTTTTGATGAACCTTTTGTAGGATAAATTCTTGTTATGTTTTTATATAATTGAGCCATAACTTTTATCTATTTGTTCAACTACGTTTATATTCTGGTTAATTTAAGAGCTCTCAATTAGCCATGCCTATTTAGTATGCATAACTCGGTAGAGGGTGCCTATTTAGGTAATTACGCGGAGATCGTAAGACATTATCGCCTTCGCGGCACTGGACTATATTTCCGTCATTTCCGGAAAGTGCACGGACAACCGCCATTTCCCCCTTTCACAAAGTCCGTGGGACCCCTCCTTCAAGGGCGCCTAGATAGTGAAAGGTTATCCCTTTGCAACGCTGGAAGCTAAGCAAAATGACGGAACGATGACTTCATGCTTAAATTCTAAATTTGAGATTTCTGACTTGAACAACACCACTCCCAAAGTATATGAGGGATAAATAACCAAGGGTTTAAAAGGCGGGATTAGGGATAACGAAGCCTTGGGTGCGATCTGAAGTGAGCTGTATTAAAAGCTAGTTAGAATAGCTCGGGATAGTGCGTCTAGTAAATTATCGTAATATCTCGAGAGATATTTATGGTAATAAGAGTGCTCATGATTGGTAGAGAATACTTAAGAGAAATTATAGAAGACATAGCGGGAAGGATTCCAACAATAGGGAAAATCATAGCTCTAGACTTTTTTCTAACCCTTAGTATATTTAGTTGTTAATTTAGTAGTTTAATTTGTTAGTTAATTAGTTAAATACAAGAATCTAAATATCTATAAGTTAGGAATTGTTCAAGCTTATCTTCTTGGTGATAATGGGATTCGACTCCGGACTTGTAAACCGTATTATATTTGCAGCGACCGCATTGTCCTTTCTAGAAGGCATAGTTGGGCGTGATAAGAGAGATATGCAAGAGAAAATGATCAAGGAGAACCATAACATTTAATCCACATAATCGTTGGCGGTGTTGACATCCCACAAGGACATGTGTTCAAATGCACCAAGGTATCAATCACAAGAGAGAAATCTCAGAGCTATGTACCCGAGGACGTCCTATCATTCTTTGATGAGGAAGTAGAAGGCATAGCTCAATCGCATAACGACGCCGTGATAATTTCTATTCTTTTAAATAAAATTCAAGTTAAGCATGTTCTAGTGGATCCAAGTAGCTCAACAAACATAATCAGATCGAGAGTTGTGGAACAACTTGGCCTACAAGATCTGATTGTACCTAAGTCTTGGGCCCTTAATAGCTTCAATATGGCAAGCGAAACAACAAAGGGGGAGATAATCCTACCAGTAAACATAGCTAAAACCTTACAGGAAATGAAAATCCATGTCATTGAAGGCGACATGAGGTATAATGCACTCCTCGGGAGACCATGGATACACAACATAAGGGCAACGCCTTTGACTCTTCACCAGATGATGAAGTTCCCAACAGAAGAGAGAGTGAAAACAATTTGTGGAGAGAAACATGCTGCAAAGGAGATGTTTGCAGTTGACGAAGTGGTGCCAATACCATAGCCTTTGACCTTGAAGAAATCGAGCACCATATGTAAGTAGGTGGCTAAATAGTAATCACCACTCCCAGACTCGATGGAATTGGAGAAACAGGTAATCGAAGACAATGAAGAGGACTTCCTTACTCCTCGAACCTTTGTCGTCCCCGAAGTGTCCGATGCAACCAAATCAACTATCGAGAAACTGGATCAGGTTATACTGACCGAATACATGCCCGAAAGAAATGTATACTTGGGAACGTGATTAACTCCTAAACTCAGGAAAAACTCATTCAATTTCTTATTGATGACATGGATTGCTTTGCTTGGTCCCATTTAGATATGACAAGTATTCCACCAGAAATCACCACATATCGGCTAAGCATCGACCCCAGGTTCAAACCGGTAAAACAAAAATAGAGGCCCTAGTCCGAGGTGAAACATGCATTTATAACTGACGAGGTAACCAAGCTTCTTAAAATAGGGTCTATTCGGGAGGTAAAGTACCCCTAATGGTTAGCCAATGTAGTTGTAGTCCCTAAAAGGGGAAATATACTTAGAATATGTGTAGACTATAAGGACTTGAACAAAGTATGTCCAAAAGACTTTTCCCGCTGCCCAACATCGATTGTATGATCGATGCCATGACATGCCACGAGATCCTAATTTTTCTCGATGCCTACTCTGAGTATAATCAGATTCAAATGGGCCTAGAAGATCAGGAAAAAACTTCGTTTATTACTAAATTTGGAACTTATTGTTACAACGTAATGCCCTTCGGGCTAAAAATACGGGAGCTACATATCAATGCATAGTCATCAAAATGTTTGAAGAACAAATAGGTAAAACAATGAAAGTTTACATTGATGATATGTTGGTTAAGTCCCTACGCGCAAATGACCATTTGGCTCATCTGCAGGAAACATTCAAATTTTTAAGAAAGTACAACATGAAGTTTAACCGGGAGAAATGTGCCTTTAGAGTTGGCTCGGGTAAGTTCCTCAGCTTCATGGTGTCAAATCGGGGTATTGAAATTAACCCCGATAAGATCAAGACCATCGATGATATCACGATTGTGGATAACATGAAGTCCGTACAAAGGCTAACGGGATGAATTGCTGCCCTGGGTCGATTCATTTTGAGGTCTTCAGATCGGAGTCACCCGTTCTTTTCCTTGCTCAAAAAGAAAAAGGATTTCGTATGGATCTCAGAATGTCATCAAGCCTTAGAAGAATTAAATCGATACCTATCGAGCCCGCATTTTCTTCACACCCCGAAGGTAGACAAATTTTTTTTCCAATACCTGGTAGTATCCGAGATAACGGTAAGTGGTGTACTAGTTCGAGAAGAGCAAGGTGCGCAATTCCCTGTTTACTATGTAAGCTAGACTCTAGAAGATGCTGAGACTAGATACCCTCACTTAGAAAAATTAGCACTTACATTGATAAGGCATCTAGAAAGCTAAAACCATATTTTCAATGTCATCTTATATGTGTATTAAACACGTATCCCCTTCTAAATGTTTTGCATAAGTCCGAGCTATCCGGTCGATTGGCCGAATGGAACGTCGAACTTAGTGGGTACGATATCGAATATCAACCCTGAACAGCCATCAAGCCTTAAATCCAAGTTGACTTTGTGGCGAATTTTACACCACCCCTCGTACCCGAAGTGGAGAAAGAACTCTTGCTAAATTCGGGTACATCATCGGGGGTATGGACCCTTTTCACAGACGGTGCCTCGAATGTGAAAGGGTCCGGACTTGGCATTGTCTTAAACCACCTACGGGTGGTACCATCAGACAATCTATTAAAACTTCTAGGTTAACTAATAATGAGGCCGGGTATGAGGCCATGATTGCATGTCTCTAACTAGATAAAAGCTTGGGAGCAGAATTGAAACCAAATGCGATTTATTGTTGGTGGTGAACCACGTAAACAAAAGTTTTAAAGTTCGCGAAGATAGAATGCAACGATAATTGGATAAACTACAGGTAACTTTGAACCTCTTCAAGGAGTGGACTCTAGATCATGTGCCTCAGAACAAAATAGCGTGGCCGATGCACTTGCTAATTTGGGATCCTCGATCGAAGAAGATGACATCGTCCCAGGGACTGTCATTCAGTTATCGAGGTTTGTGGTTGAAGAGGGTCATGCCGAAATAAATTTAACAAGTTTGACGTGAGACTGGAGGAACAAGTATATCGACTATGTGAAAAATGGAAAACACCCCTCGGACCACAAAGAATCGAGGGCCCTACGGACCAAGGCTGCTAGGTTCGCATTACATGGAGATGGAACATTGTACAAGAGGATGTTCTCTTGACCATTAGCGGTGTGTTTAGGGTTAGGGAAAACCGATTATGTTCTATGGGAAATCCACGAAGGTACTTGTAGGGATCACTCAGGCGCCGAGTCTCTGGTTCGCAAAATCATTAGGGCAGGATATTACTGGGACAACATGGCAAAAGATACTAAAGTATTTTTCAAAAAATATGACAAATGTCAACGGTTTGCACCAATGATCCATCAGCCCGGAGAACAATTCCACTCGGTCATATCCTTGTGGCCTTTTGGTCACGCTCAACTCTAGTCCTAAAAAGGATAAGTGGTCACTGCAAATAAAATCCGATCTAAAAGCCGAAGTTGAATCCCACAGAGAACTAAGGCTTAGCTGTATCTGTTTAATATTACTAAGAAGACAATATCGAAAATAAATAAACAGCTGAAAACTAACTATGATTGAATATTAAATAATTGAAATAAAGGTCTAAGGTAATGGTTTCCCCCGTTGTTGATTTCCTTGGTTGTATATTTCTTATAAATGTGCCTTAGTTGCCTCTATCAATCATGAACTCTCCAGCTACCATAAATCTCTCTCAAGTAATTATGATAATTTACTAGACGCATTTTCTCAAACTATGCTAACTAGATTCACATTACAGTACACTTAGATTGCACCCACGGTATCGTTATCTCTAATCCAACATCTAAAACCTCATTTATTTCTCTCGTATATACTCCGAGAATGATGTTGTTCAAATAACTACCTAAATATGCATTCTCTCTCAAGAAGATACATAATAAATAGGAACAACTAATTGATGATCCTTTCAATTAACCAAAATCAAAATGTAGTTAAGCAAATAGAGATTAACAACCAACTCAAAACTATATTAATATAACAACCAATTCATCCCCAACTGGTTTCACCAAAACCTTAGATAGCAAATTAGCTATTCATAATAGTATGTAAAACTACAATATAAAAAGTAATAACCAACAATGAAAAATAAGAAGAGGAAGGAAAAACTTGTTGAAGAATTCCCCGCCTTGCTCTTATTGTGTCTCTGCCTCCTTAGGTCAAATATGTGTCAAAAATATGTCCAACTCCTCAAAAATACCATTTTCCATGTATATATATACCAAGTAGGGTCGGGCCCAAATAATTATACCTTCTCCTACACGAAAAAGGAAAATATTTTATGTCTGGACTTCCGCGGCTGCGATGCGGATCACGGTGACGAGCGTAGAAGGCACCGCCTCAAACTGCGGTGCGGACCGCGGTGACAACCATGGTGTTTCTACCGTATTGTTCACCCTATTTTATTTGGAATTTGAAAAAACGTACAACATAATAGTTGTAGATCTTTGCGTTAGCTTTCCAACCATATATTGTAGAGCCCAAAAGGAGTTTTGAATAAAAAAGTTATGTCCATTTTACTAGACAATGTGCAATATGCCTCCTTGAGTATTCGTTCGTACTTAATTATCAAATTTGATCCCCAAACCCAATCTTAGCATAATTCCTTGAGCTCTTACTCAGACTTCAAAGTACCAAATCACCTAATTTCATTCTATGATATCTATATAGCCCGGAATCACTCTTACAAGGCATAAAACACATTGTTAGTGCAAAATACTAGCGATTAAAGCTCAAACTCAATTAAAGTGTTGTAAATTCGAGTGTAATAAGTGACCAAAATATGCACTTATAGCCTATCATCAACACCCCGCACTTAAACTATTGCTCGTCCTTGGGCAATCAAACTACACTTTATATAGACACGACATTTTAAAACAATTCTCCTAACTCATCACACTAAGGGCATTTAAAATAGACTAAGCATAAAAAATTAACATCTTCACCTCAAGATTTGACTCACAATTACCACGCATTATTCACAACTCATCTACTCTAACATATAGGTCACTGACATTACCTTTCCTTCATGAATCGAGTGCCCTCACACAACAAAAGAGAGTAGTTCCACACAATAAAATTTAAGAACACTTAGGAACTCAAGATAGAAAGAATTCACTCACTTTAAGAACACTTAGGAACTCAAGATAGAAAGAATTCACTCACTCTGAGAAACAACATTCATGTGCCATAAAAGATTCACCATAAGCTTGTCCGTAGTATACTATTCCACTAATGGAGATCATTCAATCTAGGATCAATTAGGAATTTATTTGGTTGTAATGTAGGCTACGGGACGGGTAGGATACATTTAGATATAAGTGTGACTACACCTCCCTAAGCACTTTAATACATACATTTTAACATTTAAACCCCATACTTGTGCCAAACCAAAATTCCACCTTCACATCAATATAAATTGCCTCATTCTTCTTTAAGCACACTTACGTAAAGAGCGACCACTTATCGAGAATTTTTTTTCACAACAATCCAACTATATATTTTTTTTTTCAATTCAAGTGGCTCTTCCTTTTTCAAAACAGTGCACCTTTCTCCTTATTCAATTAGTTCCACTCAAAAGCCAAATCCACCACCCATACATTAGCTTTTATAAAGTTCATAACAATTCAAGTGCTCATGAAAGGTGAAAGGTTCAAATAGATGATTAATTCAAACAACCTTGTAATGTGGTTGCAAGAGAAAAAGGGTTATAGGCTCAAAGAGGTTAACTACGATACATAACAATTTGGTGAGTAAAATATACATATCTAGCTCAACAAGAAAATACCTATATCACTTCCAAGCCTGAACAACACTACTATTTAGCTTTGCAAACACACAGGGCAAGCTCTAGGCATCAAATGCAATGCACTGAATAACGCAAAATCTTACACACACATGGTACAAAACTCACTCAGGATTGGATTCATATGCACTCTAGTCAAAGCAGTTAAGCAAAGTTAAGATAATACAATTTAAGGTACTTCTACAAGAGTCAATAAGATACTCCAAACATGGTCATGAATGATTTTTACTTCTAATGTTATACTATAATATGCTAGAATAAGCTAAGTACACTATTTTTATTGGTTGTTTTCAAGGACTAAAAGGGACCAGGGCAATGACTTCCGCCTAGGTGGATATCTAACTGGTATCAAGAATTCAGGGCAATCTTGTTATGATTGGGGTCATGATATAATCATCACACATAAGTGCTAACTATATACCTCTCAGTATTTTGAAAGACTTTGCCCGATTTGACTATCTCAAGTCCAAATGGATGTTCATGCATAACAAATGATATTGGTTCAAGTCGGGTATTACCATCTCTAGGTTTAACCCTTTAATTGGGGATATAAATCTCATGAATGCAATGCAATTCCTTGTTAGCCTAATTGTTGGCCCAAGAACATGTGAAGTTTTGAAGAATGACAAATGAACTCAGTCATGGACCAGGTCCACCGTGTGAAGCACAGTCATAACAAACCTATATATGTGAGATACACATAAAGGAGATAAGTCCATTGATCAAGCAGCAATATCTCCTCATCTGATTGAAAAGGTTGCATACTGGATAAGGGGAGAGAGTCTACTTATATGAAGAGAACACAATCTGGATAAAGATAGTGTTGGAGTATGAGATTTTCAAGGACTCAACTATGATAGAAGATCAGCAATTGAGTCCCAATCAAACTCTGATTACTAACCTATTAATATGTAGTGATTGTTCTCTTTTACAGGTATTGCACATACTCAGAAGTTAAACTAAATTGAGAGAAAAAGAGCAAGGCAATTTTTCAAGCAATGTAAGTGAGATTTGAGTGTGCACTCCTGAAGCTACATGAAAAAGATAGAAGAATCAGTTCCATTGTGTATTTCTTTTATTCTAGTTGAATTGTAGTAGGTGTAAATTGTACCTTTCAGCTTTCATTGAAGCAATTGTATTAGGTATTTAGAGTGTTCAAGTTATAAGCTAACTTAAAGTTGGCGCAACAGTTGAGGTTGTGTGCTACAACGTGATTAGAGTTAATCCTTAGGTTTACAAAGAGTTTGGTAAATGTTGTATTGGCTCAATGATTTTAGTGGAAGTTTTATAAAAATCCTACTAAGTAGTAGGTCATGGCTTTTTTACCTTTTGAGCCAGGTGCTTTCCACGTTATAATCTTTATGTTCTTTATTTTATGTATTTTTAATTTCGCAAACAGTAGTACTTAGTACACCTAGAAGAACTAGGTTCTTCTAGAGCAAAAATTGGGTACCACCCAAATCACCCCCTCCTCTTGTGTGGTATTGACGTTTAGAACATCAATTGGTATCATAACGTGTTATCCTTGAAGAGGTTAAAACCTTAGGAAAAGATCAAGATGAGTGCACCAGCTGGGAACTGGAAAGTGGGATCCTAAAAGCAAGTACCTCACTCTTCCTAAGAACAAAATCTGCACACATTGTGGCAAAACTGGCCATTACAAAAATGAATGTAATACAAAAGAAAAGGCCAGTCAAAAGAACAAAGCTTTTGTTCAAGGAAAAATTAGGCTGCCTAGATGGGCTAGAAGGAATCTGATTTATCCCTTTGCCTATAGAAAGGGACCCAAACTGGTTTGGGTTCCTAAGACCTGATTTCTTTTTGCAGGTCCAAGTGAAGGGAAGTAGCCAAATATGATACATGGATAGTGGCTCCTCAAAACATATGACTGGAAGCAAGAATAATTTCCTTTCACTCGAGGACCTAAAGGGAGGTAATGTCTCCTTTGAAGATGGGAAGAAATGTGAGATTATTAAGATTGGAAAGATAGGTAAGACAGACTCTCACTCTATTGAGAATGTATACTTGATAGATAGCTTGAAATACAGCCTGATCAGTGTGTCACAACATTGTGACAGAGGTAACTTTGTAGAATTCGCCTCTATTAAATTCTTTGTGATTAACCTTACCATTGACAAGATTGTTTTGTAGGGAAAAAAGTTAACAATACTTACATTGTAAATTTGTCTACTCTCTCAGAAAATGAACTAACTTGCCTAAGTGTGCTGGATAATGATCCCCTCATGTGGCACAAAAGATTTGGTCATGCCAGTTTGAATCAGCTAAACAAATTAGTCTCTAAGGACTTGGTGATAGGGTTGCCTAACAACAAGTTCAAGGAAGACAAAGTTTGTGAGGCCTGTGCAAAGGGGAAGTGGGTAAGATCATCCTTCAAAAGCAAGAAAATGGTAAGCACAACCAAGTCATTGGAACTTGTCCATATGGATCTCTGTGGTCTAATGAGAACCATGAGCAGAGGTGGAAAGAAATATATAATGGTTCTAGATTTAACTGGGTACTATTTCTAACATCTAAAGATGAAGCATTTGACATGTTTACTGCCTTTGTTAGATAAACTCAGAAACAATTAGGAAATCAACTTGCATCCATTAGGTTTGATCATGGAATTGAATTTGAAAATGCTAAGTTTACTAAATTGTGTGACGAAAATGATATATATTGTAACTTCTTTATCTCTAGGACTCCTCAACAAAATGGAGTAGTAAAGAACAACACTCTTGAAGACATGGCTAGGACTATGCTTCTTACTAGTAAGATGCCCCATAGCTTCTGGGCAGAGGCTGTAAACACTGCATGTTACATTATAAATAGATGCATGACTAGACCTCTTGTAGAGAAGACTCTCTATGAGTTACTTAAAGGGAGAAAATCAAATATATCCATCTTAGGGCATTTGGATGTAAGTGCTTTGTGCACAATAATGGAAAAGACTCCCTAGGTAAGTTTGATCCCAAAAGTGACGAGGAAGTATTCTTGGGATATTCTTCACATAGAAAAGTATATAAAGTGTTCAATAAAAGAACTTTATAGTACCCCAATTGAAGGGATAAGTGTAAATACTTAAGAACCCCTCTACGTGAGTGGTCACGGCATCCTCGGGCCCGGGGACTATTATGTCCTTATCCTCCCAATTGTAGTCCTTTCAAACTATGGGCAGAATGTTTTTGGTCATAGATCATATATACCTCAAGACTCCTTCACCCCTGATCTTGTTTGCGTTAAGGCTTCTTGACTTTAAAGTTATCTGTTATTGAGAAGCCCCCGGGAATGAACGCTGTCAAGGGAGGCTCGACAATCCACTCATTAGCAACCATTTCAGGGGTAACCGCTTCAGTACCAGCGACCGGTTGAGAAGACGAAGAGGCAACTTGTTGGGGGATGGTTTTTGATGTTTTAGCCATTTTCGTTCGGGGGAGTGTTTGAAAATTTAGGGAAAGAATTTAAACTTTTGGAAAAATGGGTTTTGAAGATGAAGAATAAGGTGTAAAGATTTAAAAAAAATCTGGGCAAAAACCTAAAAATTATTGGGAAATCTTGAAGAACCATTGTAAAAATATGGAAGTTTGAAGAAGGGTAATAACAACTTGAAAACTCGAAGGTAGAAGCTTGGTCAAAAGGTAAAAAATGAACGAAGGATAGAAGCTTTAATAGAGATTTCGTGTCGCTTCGCATTTAGAGGCGACCTGCCGATGACCAACATGTGTTCAAAGTTAGAAAGATACGACTAACGGGACGGTTCGACTTCTTTGTCATTTTACGGCCTATTGAAGAAGGAATCGAAAGGCATCTGTCGTTCCTCATCGTTTCGGTAAACCTACTCTCTAAGAAATGAGGGAACTATCTGTATACGGATAAAACCGAGCCCGTTGATTACCCTGATTTTTTGGTAAGGAAAATGGAGCAGAGACGTGACCGTAGGGAATCGATATTCGGGCGAGGGGCCCCTCGTATTGGGTTCAAGCAAAGCACCTGCATTCGGAGGCATCAGGACCACGTCCTCTGGTCCAGTTCAAGTCTCAAAACTTCGGGGAACATCATCAAATGACTATATACGACTAAAGAAGGGTTGTGATACCCGTGTCCAATCGAGGATCACGACATGAATCTCGACCCGTATCGACAAAAAATTAGTGATTAGCGAGACAGAAGATTTTTACCTTTTTTTAGAATTGTTCAGGGTAAAACTCCCCTACTATATAGAAGGGGAACTAACTATTCATGAGCTACATTATAAAATGCATACCAAGGCAATTTATCTCTATTCTATCTATTTTTCAAAGTTTTTATTTTTGTTCATCAGTTCTTCATAAGGGTAAGCCCGGGATCGAAAGCAGGTTCTTCATTGAGCAATTAACCGAGCTTGGGATCACTCTTACTCTTGTCACACCTCCCTTTTTACTACCCCATATATGGGCTTTGTATCGATCCATTTGGAAAGACACGTAGGGTATACCTCAATGTTCAAATACCCGAGATGGATATAATAACAAAGAGGAATGAGTTTTTCCACTTAAAGGATAGTCGGAACGGGATCAATTTTAATTTTTTTAGAGTCGCCACTTGGGAAAATAATGGTGTCCCAAGTCACCGGTTTAATCCCGAACCGAGGAAATTTATGACTCTATCATTATAGTCCGCGAAACAAAGACCTGGATAAGGAACTCTATTAACCCGGGAGAAGGTGTTAAGCATTCCCGGATTCCGTAGTTTTAGCACGGTCGCTCAATCATCATTCTCGAATCTTGTTTGACTTGTCATATGTTTTAGCAATACATATGTGCTTTTACTTTAATATTTTACAGAATTGCGACATCGCGAAAACGCACCTCAAGTCACACCGTAAACAGTACGCCTGTGACTTTTGGTACATTTCGGCTTTGCCGGGATTTAAGATTTGAGTTGCACCAAGTGCACACTCGTTCATAGGGAAAGTATATTAAATCATGTCTAATAGAGTCTATCGGCTTTTAATTCTTTTGGGAGAGGCTATGAAGTTTACTAGTAGCCTTCCCGGGTCTGTTTATGAATTATTTCGTTACTAAAGGGGCCCCCACTATTTAGTGTTGTGTGAGGCTCGTCCCAATTATATTTAAGGCTCAATCTTAATATTTAACTATATTTTCTATACATGTTCTTCCCTTAGCCGTTTTTGGTACTGAATATTGCAGGCCCGTGTTATTTCAGTTGTTTGTTGGGCCTGGATCTCTAGAATGAACTTTTAATGCATTATGAACACGTCCAGGTCTTTATAAACCTAGATCCGACCTGGGCTTTCACTTGCTAGCCCAGCAGATATATGAACATAGTCCAGGACCACGCTACTTACCGGGCCCAGACCCATTTGAAGTAATTAAAGCAAAAATGTAAGTAAAACGAATATACAAAATAAGAATGAAATCAGAATGTTTTATTTATCAGAAAAGGGAAATCAGTATATAAAGCATTGATTATGAGTCAACTATCTACCGTACACAAGACTTGAATTAACAGACTATCTCCAATTTCGACTTCTACTAATGAGTTTACACTAACATCTGAGTTATTTACTAGTTGAAAAATCTAAGAAAAACGGTTCGATTATATGTGATACTTGATCAAATTAAAACGATTCAACTAACTACTTATGGTATCTAGATAAACTAAAACGAGTTATTCACAAATGCACAACTATTCCACTGGTCTCATTATGAGCTAAGATTTTGCCATCACAAATTTGATTCTAATTGGATTATTACTTTATCTGCTTATCTTCCCCTTTTATGCTTAATCCAATCTGAACTTCTGATCTTTTAAAATTTAACTAACTACATGAGCAGTGATTACACAGTCTAATTACTCGATTGTACAACTCGAGTACCTAAATTCAAGTGGCTCAAAGACTTTAGCATAATTAAACTACTGATTTTACTACATCTAAGCTCATTACAAAGTCGTTAACCCCAATTATAAATGAATTACGGTTTGATCTAACGTTTTCATTTTGAAGCTTATCTACGTTTAAAATGCAGATCTACAATATATGAGTGACTATGTGATTACGACTTATGACGTTACTGTGGATGAATAGTTAACGATTCGAAACTGTAATTAGTTAACTTATGTTTTAAAGTTTTTTTTACCTATTTAAACTAGGTGATGTACTATCTTCACTACACTATCAACTATTGAGCTATTACAATGTTTTTTGTTTTTGTTCTATTTCACACTATACTACAATTAACTATAGATCTATACTAATGCTAAGTAACTAATGACAATATCAAACTAAAAAAAATACATAATAACACAGGAATTTGAACTGGAACTTCATTCTTATTTCAGCAAATCATCACTACAGCTTCAATTGATCAGAAATATACCTGAATCAGCAAGAGGAACCAATGAGTCTAGGGGATTTAAGCAAATAAGCACAACAACAAACTCGAACAACAATGCAATAGTAAGGATTGAATATCAACTAAGCAGAAAAACCACAGCAACAACAAATAGAGGTCCAAGCGAAAACTCGAGCAAAAAACACAAGAACAGATAAATACCCAAAGGTTTTCACTCGAAAATGCGGGAAAACTTGTTTGCTATTAGCTATTTTTACTCTGAACTTTTTCTTATCAAAAGCCAGCCCCTATCACACTCTTTTTGGTGGTATTTATAGTTGTGAGAAGGGCTGATGGCTTGGGAAGAAAGAATGGGATTAAATCCCACTTCTCCCCCTTTAAAGTTACTAAACTTACACTAAGGCCCCAATTTCTGTTATCAAATCCCTTTCAGCATGTGCTGGAAGGTTCTATTAGATTCCCTTTTAAAGCTTTTTACCAAAGTATCCCTAAGGGTTAAGGATTTTTAGAGATTTTCCTTTTTAGGGAGACCATTATACCCTTAAACCTCTGCAAAATTGCAGAAATCAAGGGTACAAATGACTCCCTTAACCCTATATGTTCTAAATAATTCAATATTTTACCTATTTGGCTTCCTTTTATGCCCTTAGTGCCATTGTTGATTTACCCGACCTACCTAGGTCAGGTTTTCAGCATTTTGGGCTTATTTAACTATTGGCCAGTCCTTGCATTAGTATTAAAGGACTGGCCAGTTCTACTATTTCAAACTTAGCCTCTTTTGTTTCATTTTTAGTTAATTAACCTTTTATTTCATTTTAAAACTAATTGCAGGACTGGCCTGATTTATTGTTGTATTTAAACTATTTAATTTTTAGCCAGTCTCAAGTTGAGACTTGGCTTGGGTAATTGAACCCATTTGCTGAACACAGTTGGGCCCAAGGCTTTGCAGGCTTAGCCACCTGTGGTTCAGGGCTCAAAATGAGCCTTGGTGAGTCTGCACTTGCAGACTTAGCCAATTATTGCACAACTAGCCTTTTTAGGTGGGCCAGTGTGCTGGACCTTGTAGAGTTGGTCAATTTGCAATATTGACCACTCTTTGGTCACTTATTATCTTATAACCTATGATTGTTTAACTTTCAGTTTTAAACCTATTTCAAAACTAGCCCTTTTTATGAACTTAACACTGACAGCTATGACCAATCCCCTAAAGTTAATGAGTGTTAATCACATGCTCATACTAACAAGAACTACTGCAAACTCAGCCATTTTCAACATGTAATTGCACACATAGCCACATGAGATCAAATACTGTGCATCAATCAAGTAAAACTTAGAAAGGAGAAATTTGATAGGGTTGAATCTTAATCAATCAATTCACATTATCCAATTTCATGTGACAAAGTGTCAATCAATATCAATTAGACTTAATTCCAAGCAGTTTATGTCAGATAAAATATTGAAAAAAACCTCAAAACCTTTAAGGTTCATGGCATAGACATACACAGAAGCTAGACTCTCACAAACAATCAGTAAGAGATGAAACATGGCTTAATCAGACATAAAGACCATAGAATAAGTAAAACAAGGTAGCCAGGATCCCTTTTCAAGTATTAACCCTAACATTATATAATAAATCATAAAAAGAGTCATGGGAAAATAGTGAAGAAGAAACCCAACATTTATCATGCCAAGTAACAGAGAAAGAAGTAAAATTAGATTAACATGCTTCTAAGAACAGAAGAGGTGGTATAGACCAATTATTAGAGTCAAATCATGGATGTAGGGGAAAAGATGAAGTAGAACAAACTCAATATGGAGACCAACAGTTAGTCCTAGCACTAAGACTGAACATGAAAAAGACCAGAAGAGAAAACTCATTCAAACTTATTGAGAGCTAATAAAGATAGACTAATACAAGATGAGAGTCAAAGCTTAAACATGCAAAAGGAGATGTCGAAGACCAACAAGATGGAGAGGCCTAATACTAACAGAAGACAAAAGACAAAGACAAAAGAAAGATATCCAAGTCAAGTCTTTAAATCAGAACAAAAATCCAAACAAGCGAGATAGATATAGTATAACAGACGAATAACAAATGACCAAACAACTAAACGTGTGAAGAATCATAGTCATGCTGTTGAAACTAACAAATCAGAAACCACAAACCAAGAATATGAAGAAGAAAAGATAGATCTTTTAAAGCTAAGTAAACTAAACATAGTCGAAACAAACAAAACAGAAAGAGATACAAAAATGGACAAGTTAAGAAACCCTAATACTAACAGATGAAGTCGCAGGATTTCAAGATCTAAAATAGAAAGAAACATACAGAAACAAACAAGATGAAAGCTATGAAAACATGCAAATAAAACAAACAAGGAAAGCAGTAAAATCATAAAAGAGGGCGAGGGTACTTAGCTTGCAGGGCCTGTCCCCTAAGCTTCCCCTTTTACTCTTTTCTTTCTTTTTCCGATCTCTTTCACACCTTTTCTTTTGTTTCTTTTTCTTATTTTTTCTGGTTTTCTTTTCTAGACTTCAAGACGAAGTCTTTAAGGTTATTTGGTTTGGGTGGGGTGTTTGGAGAGGGTAAAAGGTTAGATCTTTATAGGGTTTGAGTTTTGAGTAGCCGGAGTTAGGTTACGGCGACTTTATTTGGGATATTCGAAGAGTTCTGGGGAGATTCGAGGGAGGTTAGTGTTATGGGTGGGAAGATCGGACCAAGGCGATCCTTTTGGCATTAGTTTAGAGGAGGGATTCATAGTTTGGTGGTCACCGGTGGTAGGTTCCGGTGACCGACTTATCAAGAATGAAGGGTTTTCTTTAGGGTTTTGGGTGTTTGAGATGGAGAAAAAGGAGAAGAGGAGAGGGGGAGGCGAGGAGATGGCCGAAGACCACCGTAGAGGGTGGTGTCCTCCATGGCCGTCGAGATTTGAAGAAGATAGACGGAGCGAAGAAGACGAAGATAGAGAAGAAGCTAAGGCGGCTAGGGTTTGGGAAAGTATCGAATGACTGGTCTCCACAAGACCAAACCCTTATACAGTCGGGGGGTTTGAGGTGATCTGGGCCGTTGGTTTGGTGAAGATCAACGACCCTCAGCAGCGTTACTAAAACGACGCCGTTTGGTTACTAACGAGACCAAAGCCATCGACCCTCATATCATTTCAAATGGTTGGATGAGATTTGATCTCACTTCTCAATCAATCAAATAACTCCGGATTGATTCTCAGCCGTTAGATTAGACCTGATGAACAGCTGAGATCAAATCCCTTGGTGGCCTAGACCGGATCCCTTTGGGCTAAAGTATTGGGCCACTCAATTTAATTCTTTTTGGCCCAAAGTGATTATACCCACATGTATTTTTGTATTTTCTGATGTTTTAATTATTTTTATGTACTTTATTTTGTATTTTTTATTTTCTTTTCTTTTGTATTATTTAAATTATTCAATTTCCTATTTACACTAATTTTCTGATATTTTTTTGGCAATTTTCTACTATTTTTTCCTAATTTTCCGCTATTAATGCTCTTTTTGTTGATTTTCTTTTAACTACTTAATTCAAAATGCATGTATTTAACCTATATTATTTTAATTTTCTAATTTTAATTATTTAAACACACAAAAATGCAATTAATTTCAAACAAGACATGCAATTACACTCAAAAATATTATTTTATTTTAATTTTGGAATTTTGTTTATCTAATGCAAAAATCATGTGCTCACAGCTGCCCCTCTTTGCTCGGGAACACGAAGAGTTTCAGTGCAAAGACAAGTGAGCAGTAATGAGAGGTTTTTGCACGTTGGCATATTCCGTGAAAGCATTTTGGAAAACCTTTTGACCGCACCCTGCTTTAGAGGTTGCCTACATATCCTGGGCTAAATAGGAATCAGGTCAGTGTAGTTCGGGAAGTTCTGGCAGTTAAAAACTACCAGATTCACTGTTGCATTGACACTGTTGAGGCTTGCTAACTTACTCCTTATTACACCGAGGGATAAAATGTAAAATGAAGAAGCTATTCTAAACTATGATTCTACAAATTACAATAGTTCCTATCTAGCTTCTTCTTTACTCTTCCTTGTCTCTTTTCCTTTGACTATCTATGACGCTGACTCTTTTTTTTGTTGATTTTCTTTTTCTTGCTTCCCCCTCTTTTTGATTTTCGATGATACTTCTTGCCTTCAAACTGATGCCTGTTCAAAACAAAACAAAACAACGAACTTTTTCTTCTGCCCCAATATGGGCTTTTCATGTTACGGTGTTACTTATGTTAGCTAACACAAACCAAAGTTGCAAAACTTAAACTTGCAGAAAAGTATTCCCTTGTTATCCAGGTGGGCGCCTAACGCATGAAATTAAAATTGCAGATAAATATTCCCTTGTTATCCAGGTGGGCTATTGCATGAATTTAAGATTTGCAGAAAAATATTCCCTTGTTATCCAGTGGGCGCCTGATGCATGAAATTAAAATTTTGCAGAAAAAGTATTCCCTTGTTATCCAGGTGGGCGCCTGATGCACGAAATTAAAAATTTGCAGAAATGTATTCCCTTGTTATCCAGGTGGGCGCCTGATGCACGAAATTAAAATTTGCAGAAAAGTATTCCCTTGTTATCCAGGTGGGCGCCTGATGCACGAAATTAAAAATTTGCAGAAAAATATTCCCTTGTTATCCAGGTGTGCCCCTGATGCATGAAATTAAAATTTTCAGAAAAGTATCCCCTCAGTTTGATAACTGGGGGGTGGATTTTAAAGATGATACTTTCCTCTTATTTTTTTATTATCCAGGTGGGCGCCTGATGCAAGAAATTAAAATTTTGCAGAAAAAGTATTCCCTTGTTATCCAGGTGGGCGCATGATGCAAGAAATTAAAAATTTGTAGAAAAGTATTCCCTTGTTATACAGATGGGTGCCTGACGCAAGAAATTAAAATTTTGCAGAAAAGTATTCCCTTGTTATCCAGGTGGGCGCCTGATGCAAGAAATTAAAAATTTGCAGAAAAAGTATTCCCTTGTTATCCAGGTGGGCGCTTGATGCAAGAAATTAAAAATTTGCAGAAAAGTATTCCCTTGTTATCCAGGTGGGCACCTGATGCAAGAAATTAAAATTTTGCAGAAAAATATTCCCTTGTTATCCAGGTGGGCGCCTGATGCATAAAATTAAAAATTTTGCAGAAAAATATTCCCTCAGCTTGATAACTGGGGAGTGGATTTAAAGATGATACTTCCTCTTGTTTTTTTGGTATTTTCTTTGACTGAATGACTTTCACCTGTGAATTCCTTCACTTATTGCTGAACTTTCTCTTTTTGGTATTTTTTTTATCTTTCCACATTGGTCACATTCACTTTAAAGTGATTAGTGACAATTTGTTCCTGTCTAAATCACAAACAGAAATTTATTAGATATAAACTGCTAGCAACTAGCATCTGCCGTCCCTGCCTCGTATTGCTTTTCTCTTTTTGCTTTTTCTCCCACCGTGTGGTCTTTTAATTGACTATCTTCTGCATGCTCTTTTTGTATTTTTCTTGTTTTTCACTTTTTGTTTTCTTTTCTTTTGTCTCTGTTTGCCAAACTTCTTTATTTCTTCCCCACCTCTTTTCTCTTTTCTTTTCTGATCTAGTGTTATTTCAGCTCTTATCATCGGAACTGGTAGTTAGCTCTCAAAAGGCAAACAATGAAATGTAGAAAAATGAAAGAAGGTAAGGGTGTTTCGGAGGGGTGGTAGAACTTATCTGGGTATTGTCGGCTGATTCCTTCGACCATGCCATGTATTTAAACTCCGACCCAGTTCGTTCAACCTATTATTCTGACTCCGGATTGTTCTCAACCCAAACCGATCATATTTTTTTTTTGCCTTTTCTTTTTCCATAATAATCCTCACGATCGCCTTATGGTGCCTTGAAAGGTTTTCACCAATAGGACTCTCTCATTTATTCTCTCTCAGCCTCACAATCGCCCTGCAGTGCCATTAAAGGTTTTCACTGACAAGACTATCTCATTTTATTTTCTCTCAACCTCACAGTCGCCTCACGGTGCCGGTTAAAGTTTTCACCAATGAGACTCTCTTATTTTTTCATTTTTTCTTTTGTCTTTTATTTTCTGTACCACGGGTGTTGTCCAATGTTTTGTTCTTCCTTTATTTCGTTGCATTCTTTATTCTCTTGAAATTGATTAGAAGGTCTTTCTTTGGACTGTAACGTGGCTTTTGGATGGGTTAAGAAAGAAAGGTATAAAGGCTCAAAAATTTTACGAGGGTTTAAAAATATTTACAACTCTCGGAATTATAAAACATAACTTTTGCCCCAGTTTCAATATGTGGGGGATTTTGCGATTTTTCCTTTGTTGTGACTGAACCTCTATGAGGCTGCCTACATACCCTTTCGAAATCAAGTCAAACGTAGTTCATTACTACGCCATCAATTAATGAATTTCTTTTGACTTTTTCCCGATTTCTTTGTCTTTTCTTTTCTTTTCTCTTTTTTTTTCTTTTTTTCTTTTTTTTTCATTTTTCTTTTCATTTTTTCCTTCTTTTTTCATTTTCATTTTCATTTTTTTCATTTCCTTTATTGTGCCATAAGCAATTCCGAGAGAGGGGTATGAAAGAATATATCGAACATGGCTCAAAGGGGATGTCAATGGATAAAGTGTTTGGATAGAGAATAAAATGCCTTCATCATTTCAACTCCAAAATCACAACAAAATGCAATCATACAATTGAAAAGAAATCATACATAGTATCATTTGACCGCATCTGAATTGATAGCAGTCTCTACGCACTTTCCTTCAACGTCTGTCAAATATAATGCCCCATTAGACAACACCCGAGATACCACAAATGGTCCTTGCCAGTTTGGCGCAAATTTGCCCTTTGCTTCGGATCAATGCGGTAAGATACGCCTCAATACGAATTGTCCAACTTCAAACTTCCGAGGACGCACCTTCTTATTATATGTTCTGGCCATTCTCTGTTGATACAATTGCCCGTGGCAAACTGTGGTCAACCTTTTCTCATCAATCAGACTTAATTGTTCCAGCCGGGCTTTTACCCATTCTTCGTCATCTATTCCAGCTTCAGCTATGATTCGTAATGACGGTATCTCTATTTCCGCGGGTATGACAGCCTCTGTCTCATACACCAATGAATAAGGTGTGGCGCCGATAGAAGTGCACACTGTTGTGCGATAACCCATAAGAGCAAAAGGTAACTTCTCATGCCATTGTCTGGATTCCTCCACTATTATCCTGAGGATCTTCTTTATATTCTTGTTTGCAGCTTCAACTGCTGCATTTGCCTTTGGCCTATATGGTGTAGAATTGCGATGTGTGATCTTAATCTCTGGCAAACTTCCGCCATGAGATGACTGTTCAGATTGGCACTGTTATCTGTGATGATTACCTTGGGAATTCCAAACCGGCATATGATATTTTCATGCACAAAATCCACCATAGCTTTCTTTGTCACTGCCTTGAACGTCTTTGCCTCAACCCACTTAGTGAAGTAATCAATCGCGACCAAAATGAATATGTGCTCATTAGAAGCTGCTGGCTCTATTGGTCCGATAACATCCATGCCCCAGGCAACGAATGGCCAGGGTGCAGACATCGTATGCAATTCATAAGGTGGGGAGTGAATTAGATCTTCATGTACTTGGCATTGGTGGCATTTTCTCACATACCTGATACAATCCCGCTCCATGGTGAGCCAATAATACCCGGCTCTCAGAATCTTCTTTGCTAAGATGTACTCGCTCATATGGGGTCCACAGGCTCCAGCATGTACCTCAATCATAATCTTATTAGCTTGTTGCGCATCCACACACCTCAACAACCCCAGGTGTGGTGTTCTTTTATATATGATTCCTCCACTGAGGAAAAAGCCATTAGCCAAGTGTCTCACAGCTCTTTTCTGATATCCGGTGGCTTGCTCGGGTATTTGCCTGCCTTCAAATATTCCCTGATGTCATGATACCACGGTTTCCCGTTGAATTCTCCTACCACAGCAAAACAGTAAGAATTCTGATCATGCACCTGGATCTGGAGTGGATCTATATAGGCTTTGTCCGAATAATGTAACATAGAGGACAGTGTGGCCAAAGCATCTGCAACTTCGTTGTGCATTCTTGGGATATGTTTGAATTCTATGGACGGGAATCTTTAGGACAACTCATGCAAACAATGCCGGTAAGGTATCAATTTCGAATCCCTTGTTTCCCATTCTCCCTGGATTTGGTGTATCAAAAGATCCGAGTCACCCATGACCAAAATCTCTTGAACACCCATATCTATTGCCATCCTCAATCCCAATATACACGCCTTATATTCGGCCATATTGTTGGTACATAAAAATCGAAGCTGAGCGGTGACGGGATAGTGTTGACCCGTTTCTGAAATGAGTACTGCTCCGATACCAACTCCTTTACTGTTGACGGCTCCGTCGAAATACATCTTCCATCCTGGCTTTTCGCCCCGTTCCATTTTTTCGACATTCATTGCCTCCTCATCCGGAAAATATGTCTTTAATGGCTCATATTCATCATCCACTGGATTCTCTGCCAAGTGATCTACAACTGCATGTGCCTTTATCGCCGTACGAGTTACATAAATTATGTCAAATTTCATGAGCAGAATCTTCCATTTAGCAAGTCTTCCTATAGGCATGGGCTTTTGGAATATAGACTTTAGAGGATCCAACTGTGATATCAAGTACGTGGTATATGCTGATAGATAGTGCTTCAGATTCTGAGCCACCCAGGTCAATGCACAACAAGTTCTTTCTAGCTGAGTATACTTTACCTCGTAAGATGTGAATTTCTTGCTAAGGTAATATATAGCCTGCTCTTTGTTGCCCATCTCATCGTGTTGCTCTAGTACACAACCAAAGGAATTGTCAAGCACTGTCAGATATAGGATCAACGGTCTTTCCGGCTCTAGAGGAACTAAAACTTGAGGATTCGCCAAATATTCCTTGATTTTGTCGAAGGCTTCCTGACATTCATCGGTCCATTTCACTGCCGCATCTTTCTTTAACAACTTTAAGATAGGCTCACATGTTGATGTCAACTGAGCGATGAACCGGCTAATATAATTCAGCCTTCCTAATAAGCTCATTACTTCCTTCTTGTTTTTCGGCGGAGGTAGACTCTGGATGGCTTTGATCTTTGATGGATCTAGTTCAATACCCTGCCGACTCACTATGAACCCCAACAGTTTCCTTGAAGGCACTCCAAAAGCGCATTTTGTAGGATTGAGTTTAAGATTGTACCTCCGGAGTCTCTGGAAAAACTTCCTCAAATCCCTTACATGATCATGTTGCTTCTTGGACTTTATGATGACGTCGTCCACATACACTTCGATTTCTTGATGCATCATGTCAAAGAACATTGTGGTTATTTCCCTCATATAAGTAGCTCCGACATTCTTTAACCCAAACGACATCACCCTATAGCAATATGTCCCCCAAGGTATAATGAAAGCAATTTTCTCCGCATCTTCTTCGTCCATCAGGATCTGGTGATAACCCGCATAGCAATCTATGAATGAACCGATCTCATGCTTGACACAATTTTCGATCAATATGTGGATGTTTGGCAATGGGAAATCATCCTTTGGACTCGCTTTGTTGAGGTCTCTGTAATCCACGCACACCCTAGTTTTTTCATCTTTCTTCGGAACAGGCACACCATTTGATAACCAGGTAGGGTACTTAGTAACTCGTATGACCTTCGCCTCAAACTGCTTGTTCACCTCTTCTTTTATCTTTACACTAATGTCCGTTTTGAATTTCCTCAACTTTTGTTTTACCGGCCGGCATTCATGATAGATAGGCAACTTGTGTACCACCAAATAAGTGCTAAGTCCGGGCATGTCATCATAGGACCAAGCAAAGATGTCCTTGAATTCATGCAGCAACCTTATCAACTCTTCCCTGAGAGAGGTTTCCAAATGAACACTGATTTTTGTTTCCCGTACATTATCTTCGCTCCCCAAATTGATGGATTCTGTCTCACTCAAGTTCGGTTTGGGTTTTTCCTCATATTGGTTCAAGTCCTTACTTATTTCCTTCAGGGTTTCCTCATCCTTATATTCTATCTCACTATCATTCTCAATTTCTTGTATGATAATTCGATTGTCAGAACTGGGCAGGGAATTTTTCATGCATGACATATCATCGGAATCAGCACATATGGAACTGTACAAAAGAAAAGATAAAAATAAGGCAAAAAATGAAGAAAGAAGAAAAACTGCATTTCATTGATATTTCAAAGATGAACAAAGTTTTTGGGTACATTTTTGATTTCCATGGGGGGAGGGGGTAGGGAACTACAAAAAGTAAAATTACTTTTCAGGGAAATGATGATGAATTTCAAAAGCTAACTACCAAGACTCCTTCCTGATTGGGAAATGAGTGGCTTCCCAATTGTTGAGCATAACACCAGATCCCACGAACTGAACATCCATCCTGCTAGTACCTTCTCCCATTTCTACCATGTTCACATCTCCAAATAACATTTCGAACCTCATCAAGAGCTCCTCATCAGGTGTGGTCTCAACATACCTAGATGCAGCATAATCAGATGTTTCGTACCAGGCTTGGCAAATATGTCGGATAGTTTGGGGATGGGTTAGAAATGGTCCAGTTTTTCTTTTTGGTTTTCTGGGCTTTTTGGATGTCGGCGCAGGTGGGTTTGAATCCCAAGCCGAAGGTGTCGTTGTTCACTGGCAGCTGGATTGGTTGGGTTATTCCTTGCAAAGTTTTCCCTAGCCCTTTCCCTGGCGTAAAACCATTCTTAATCATCTCCCGGGCTACCATCACAGCGGCAGATGCCACTGTAGGGATTGACAGTTTCTCACCCTCAGCAATCTTGTTCACTGTTACAGTATCTATCACCTGGTATACACAGGGACCTTTGTCTCCATCAACATATTCAAATGGCATTATGGCGTTGCAGGTGTCTCCCTTTCCGTGCACCACAATTTCTTGCTGCTCCCATTCAAACTTGACCATTTGGTGCAAGGACGATGGCACGGCCTTTGGCTGCGTGGATCCATGGTCGACCCAGCAATAGATTGTAAGATACAACAATGTCTAACACCTGAAACTCCATCGCAAAGTCCACTGGCCCAATGGTGACCTCCAAGACGATATCCCCCAAAGTGTTTTTACTTCATCCGTCAAACCCTCTCACATTCACACTGTTTCTTCGAATTCTGTCAGGACTGATATTCAGCTTTCCAAGAGTAGAAAGCGGAAAAATGTTTGCACTTGAGCCATTACCTATCAGCACCCGAGTGACCACTGACTCCTCGCTTTTCACAGTAAGGTAGAGCGCCCTGTTATGTTCGGTCCCCTCAATGGGCAATTCACTGTCTAAGAACGTAATCTTGTTGGATTCAAAGATCTTGTTTGTAATCTTTTTGAGATGATAGACCAAGATCTTTTCAGGGACATACACCTCATTCAATATCTTTATTAATGTTTTTCTGTGTTCTTCCGAATGGATCAATAATGAGAGCAAAGAGATTTGTGCAGGTGTTTTCCTTAACTGTTCCACTATTGAGTAATCCTGAGATTTTATCTTCTTGAGGAACTCTTCTGCTTATTCTTCGGACACAGACTTCTTCATATGACTCTCTTTCACCATCTTCATTTTCCTTAGCTCTTCTAGGGCAAAAAACCTCCCAGACCGAGTTAGACCGTGCGTCTCGTTGATCTCTCCAGTCACTTCTTTCCCTTTGTACACTACTGCCACCTTGTTGTAGTTCCAAGGTACAACCTTGGTATCTACCACCGGCATCTGTACCACTAGCCTTATAATTACTGGTTCCATGCTTGCACCTTTCACTGTCAACACTGTTTTTACACCTGGTACTACAACTTTCAAAGTCTCCACCACTGGTTGCTTTTTCACTGGTACTTCAACTACTGCTTCCCTTTTCTCAACTTTCTTTTCTGTTTTTCTACTGGCCTTTATCATCATGACCGACTGGGATGGCTTCCGGTTGCTCTCCTTTTGTGCCAACTCTATCATATGTGCTTCATGATGAGTCGTCAGTGGGTTTTGAGTAATGTTCGGGGCCTCTGGAGCCTGTACCTCAATCCTTCGGCTATCAATGAGCTCTTGAATAGCGTTATTCAAATGCCAACATTTCTCAGTGTCGTGTCCCGGTGCCCCAGAGCAATACTCGCACCTGACCGACTGATCGATATTCTTTGGAGGTGGGTTCGGAAGCTTTGATTCGATTGGGCTCAACATCCCCAATTTCTTTAATCGGTGGCAGAGGCTAGTATAGGATTCCCCAGTGGGGTGAATGTTTTCTTCGTCTGATTTTTGTTCCTCATCTCCGGGTCTGGCCTGAAGTTGGGTTTGTTCGGGTTTCTATAAGCTCTAGAAGAGGGGTAGGTATTTTGTGTATGGTAAACATTCTGTGGGGCCTGGGCTCGCCATACCTGTAGTAGTGGTGGATAAGTTTGGGCTTGAGGATTATGGTAGTGTGGGGTAGTAGGTGGGTAGTATGGTGGAGGTGGGTTGTATGATGTTGGTGGGTTGTATGGGGTTGGTGGGTTGTATGGCTGATATGGTCTAGGTGGGTGATGGTATTGGCTACAATTCCAGGGTTTGCTCTCCACAACCGACACTTCTTCTTTCTTTTTCTTCCCAATGGTTCATCCACTCCCTGTCTCAATGGCCTGATTTGTGGCCTTGATTGCTGAAAAACTCATAATCTTGTTAGTTTTCAATCCTTCTTCCACAAAACTTCCCATTTTTACAACTTCATTAAAATTCTTTCCAATGGCTGACACTAGATGTCCATAGTAGGTAGGCTCCAAAGCCTGCAAGAAACAGTCTACCATTTCACTTTCTTTCATCAGCGGATCCACCCTCGCCGCCTGCTCGCTCCATCTAAAGCCGTATTCTCTAAAGCTTTCACCAGGTTTCTTTTCCATTTTAGTAAGTGACAACCTATCCGGTATGATTTTCAAAATTGTACTGAAAATGGTTAGCAAATGCTTGTGCGAGATCATCCCAAATAAACCATCTGGTGTGATCTTGACGTGTGTACCATTCCAGTGCAGAACCACTTAAACTTTGGCTAAAGTATGCCATCAGAAGCTCATCTCTTCCCCCTGCGCCCCGCATCTTGCCGCAGTATCCTCTAAGGAGGGCTACCGAATCTCTGTGTCCACTGTACATGTCAAACTTCGGCAACTTGAACCTGACAATGAAGTTGCACTTCTGGAAACAGACATAGGTCTTTGTACGCCACACTTACTTGTCCCCCTAACCCTTGCATGTTATGAAAGGCATGCTCCAAACTCTTCATTTTTCTGGCCATCTCCTCCTGTTCTGCATTCTTGACAGGTTTCTCTTCGATTGCCTCCATCAATGGAGTGTGAGATTCATGCTGCCGAAAGGTTGGTTCAGGTGGGTAATAGTAGGTGTCTTGTACATGAAACAACGGTTCACTGGATGACTTATGCAAGGCGGCGGGTAGAGGTGCTACATATACCGGGGCAACCTGGGGTGGCTGGGGTGGCACTTGTTTTGACAGTAGTGGCACTTGAGAGGTGGAGGAATAATAGTGGTGATAGTTTGGATATGTAGAGGACGAGTTCATAGTGGGTGGCTCAGGGTTAAGATTGGCTGGATGGATGTATGTTGGGTTAGCGAGATAAGTGGGTAAAGGTTGACCCCTCGATCAAGCCTGGTACACTTCAGCCATCTGTTGTTTAAGCTTGTACATTTCCTCTTTCATCCCCGTCACGTCCATAACTTCCTCCTCTTGGACGGGGTCCATGACTGTTGGTTCAATTTCTTGTGACACAGCCTTTGTCATTGTCTTAGATCTTGTGTTGTATGGGTGAGTAGCCAGAATGCCAGTTTCCAACTAGAATCTGAATCTCATAAACAGCAACACCCGTTAGTGGTTAGCACATAGAGAGATAAGATGCAACAATGTGGAATAATCACATTTTGCCTTTGAACGTCATGCATCATCCCGGCCTTTTTATTTTGAACCAATCTCATCATTCTCTTTTTTCTTCTTTCTTTTCTCTTTTTCTTCTCTTTTTTTTTCTTTCTTTTCTCTCTTTTCTCTTTTTTTTTCTTTTTCTTTTTCCTTTCTCTTTATTGATTTGCGTTCCTATTTATTTTCTCTTTATTGATTTGCGTTCCTATTTATTTGCCTATCGAAAAATAAAAATTGACACAAAGCAAAAGGATTAACAACAACTCTTGATTTTCATTGATAGTTCAAAACATCGGTTTACAAGATGGTGTTGTGCTACTAATGCAAAGAAATATAAATACAGAATGCATGCCCTAAGAATACATCAATGCTTCTAGTGCCCGCGAGACATCGTTCGGTCTTGCCGCGGGCCTATATGCTAATCCCTTTTGGAGCCTATCCAGGTCGGACAGGACTTGCTGCACAAAGAACCTCACTGCTGACACAAATGTTGTCCGGGACATGTCTTCACATAGCTGGCTCTTCCGGGTTTTGTACTGAGCAATATGGACAATTTTCTCTCGAATAGCCCCTTTTTCCTGAAGCAATCGGCTGATCTGTTCTGTGCGAGCATCTAAAGTGCACTGGTTCTCCTTTTGTATTTGTTGTAGCTCGAACTCTAACCCAGCCATAGTCGTGTAACAATGTTCTCTTTCTTCTTCGAGATCTTTGATGACCTTGTTACTTTTGACAATGGCTGTAACAATCTTATTTCTCAGTCGAGCTACCTCAAACTCATGCTTATCTTGTTGCTGCTGAAACAACTTGGCTCTTTCCTCGGCATCTTTGGCCATTTGCTTCCGAGCCCTAACTAACTCCTTTTCTGCTTTGTCTACGTCGAAGCTGTAGTCATTCACCTTTAGCCGAAGAGTTTCAATCAATTTCTCATCTCGGGCTAAGCGAACAGGGGTCTCGTATCCAATTTTCATTCTAGCAACCTGAGCCTTCAGCATTTCATTTACTTTTCTCAGTTGCTTTTTCTCTCCCTCGTCGGATGCTGCTTGCAAACCGCTCTCAAACTGGAGATTTCTCAGTTGTTCTTCCAGCAAGCTGATCTTGGCCTTATATTCATTTTCTTTGGCCGCCCAATTCTTGTTTTCACTAGATTGCTCCACCAGATCTTGCAAATGAGGTCTTTTCGAGGGCCTGTCATGCTCAATACCCCGTCGATACCATGCGGAATACCCTGACGACACTTCACCTCGAGCTCTGTTTTGCACACAAGTATCCACCTTCAAGTTCTGACATTCATTCCAAATGTGACGGACTTTTGCTTCCGGGAATTGCCCGTCCGGACTAATCTCTATCACTTGTGAACTGAGGTCCCCGTCCTTTGGTATAACTTGACATCTACCAAATTGTTGCAGTGCCCTGTACGGGGCGTAAGGCTGGATACTTTTTAAACGCATGATCAAAAAGTGTGACCCTTTTGTCGGCATATAAATCACCTCGTCGAGAGGTAACCAATCATATGTCCAATCAATTTGGTCATCGGTTAATGATTGTAGATGCGAAATCCAATCCTTTACTCCCTCTGGCAACCTAACGTCTTTTGTTCTCGTGTAAAATTCTTCAAGGCACGTTCTTCCGGTCGGCCCATAACTTGAGAACGAAGGATGATGGAATAGGTGTTCGATCAACCATATTTGTAAAATCAAGTTTCACCCCTCAAAAAAGTTGGCCCCTGCTTTGCATGCAGTCAAGGCACGGTAGATTTCTGCTAAAATCATTGGAGCCAGAGTACAATTATCTTGTACTACCAAAGTGCTTGCTATCCCGGCAACCTTTATATTCATGTGCCCATCTTTTCTCGGAAATATGATAACCCCGAGAAATGTGTCACGCCCCAAATCGGGGAACATGACCGGCGCCTGACCGGGTTGCCCCAGTCAAGCGGACCTGGGTGCCTTTCATTCCCACGCGTTACCCCCGTGTTGATTGTTTCTCATTAACCAAATATCTTACTAACCATGAATGATTTCACATTAAACAAATAAAACCATACGAGTGATTCATTAACAAGTTTGCGGTTTTTACAACGCCCGACATAACATAATGTATACATAATACCTGGAGTCCCACAGTTTACATGTCTACAGAGCCTCTAGGATACAAAAAAGGGGATACAATACTTGCCGGCAACAAGGCTCCGGCTATACCTTACAAAACCAAAATGAAATCTAAACAAAAGTGGCATGAACCACAGAGGGCCCCGAGGAAGAAAGGGCTCACCAAAACGGGCAGTGGAAGGAGAAGGATACTACTGCCGATGAGCTGAAGTGCCTGCTACCGATCCACCTACAATCATAACACGAATGTAGCGTCCCCGGCAAAAGGGACGTCAGTACACTTGAATTGTACTGGTATGTATGGACAAACTTTGTCCCAAGTAAACTCAAGCCATTAAATTACATCAACAATTAATTAAGCCAGCCAACCATGTTTCCACATTTTCCTCATTTCAAATAATTCTCAACACAAAGCACTTTCTACGATCAACCAATTTAACAATAACCAATCAATCACGTAAAGCACAAGTAGTCAAACAAAAGGGCAATCAGTGCCCCACAGGTTGCAAACTCTCCTGCTGTCTCCTTTCACAATTTCACATTATTGATTTTTGTATCAATTTTCAATAGCGATTTCGATCGCTTTCCATCCTTATTTCCCCTGACCACCCTTATTACCTCGGCCACCCTTATCACCCCAACCCACACCTTATTTCCTCACGTTGCGGCGCACAACACGACCCCGCCTTACAGTTTAAAACACAACAATTTCAAACAGCAGATAAGGTACTACACACAATTTCAACAAGTTCAAATAAGCAACTTGCACATTGTTTCATATTCTCAATTATTTTTCAAATCAATATCACAACCATGTTACAATATTTCTACAATTCAAGTGTTTCATCTCTTTCCACAATAAACCAATTCTCGAGTGTTTCGTTTCCTTTCCACAAAGTGCCATATAGGCCATCATAAGTATTATTCACAATTCTTTACCCAATTCAACTCTCATTTAACTTTCGGTTCATATTCTATACCACATCACTCATATTTCAACAACAACTTTGAAAATTTCACACAATTTGTCAAATTAACATTAACCAAGCAATTTTCACACATATAGGCGATTTCACAAGAATCAAAATTAGCCATACATACCTGGTGATGAGTTTTCTTCCTACTTTATACTTACCCAAGATATCCTACTCTTGCCAACCTTGTTCTTGAAGACTCTTACTTCTACTCACTTCTTTTTACTAGAAATCAAGTTCAATAATCATGCATGAGTGTAAAAATTCTATTTTCAAAAGCTATCATATGCAAACCTCTCTTTACCCAATTAAAACTGAAAATCAAAGAAAATAGTTAGGGTTTTTACCTTGAAAAGATTGGGGAAGTTGAATCCTTGCCCTAGGATCCCTTGGAATTAAGATGGTTGGAACAATCTTTGAAGATGAAAGATTTCTCTCTCTAAAAACCCTCCCTTCTCTCTCTAATTTTGGTAAGATGATATGATAAAATGAAGAAGAAAGGTGTTATATTAAAGAAGAGATCGGGTAAAAATGTTACAAAAATCTGGGCCGGGGCAAATCTGCGGTGCACTTTGCGACCGCAGAATCAACATGCGGTCCGCATAGTGACCGCAGAATGGCCTCAAAAATGACTCAAGTTCTGTTACAGAATGCGGCCATTATGCGGTCCGCATTCCTGATCTGCGGTCGCAAAGTGGACCGCAGATTCACTATGCGATCGCAAATTCGACCGCATTATTGACACGATTTTGGGAAACTCTGTGGAACGTTTTGCGGCAAGAATGCGGTCCGCATGTAAGGTTTGCGATCGCATTCTTGACCGCATATTGGACACTTTTCGGAAAAATTAATTCTCTACATTTTTAAAACTTAAATCACTACCAAGGGTCCGAACCGCGGCTCGCAAGCTCGCCGCGAAGAATTCTACGCATTCCTAACACATTATTCGGACCATGACACCACAACTACTAGGTTTTATGCACAAAAAAAAATTTTACGGGGCCTTACAGGGCCCCCCCTTAAGATCATTCGTCCTCGAATGAGGATTTTGAAATAAATAAGTTGGTTTTTTTTTTTTTTGAAAGACATGATATGCAACCATCAAAATTTTGACTAACTCTTATATTTTTGAAAAATTTCGCTAGAGTTTCCTTTGTATTATGGGCATATCCACCTGTCAGAGGGCCCCCGAAACACATTACCAAACAACAATACACAAATACAACACTTTTCACAACTGGTATACACTTTCTTTCCTCAACGAATGCACATATTCTATCACATTGTTACAATTGCACATAAACTAGTCACTTCAATGAATTCTTACCTTATTAAACCAATTTAACATCATGTACACTCAACAAACCATTACCAATCTACACTTACTATTAGTTGCTTATTTAACACATGAATCTTTATAAGGATTTCATTTATCAAGAAAGGTTCAAGTGACGCATTTATCTCATTACAAAACGAAGGAGACTTTACTAATACTAAGAGAGAAACAACTTGGGCAAAATGGCAGTTACTAGGAGTAGAAGGGTCACCTAATTTCTTCTAGGCTTGACCAAACAAATGGGGGTACTTTTCCTTCATCTCTTTTTCTGTTTCCCATGTGGCCTCCTCAACTTGTTGACTTCGCCACAATACTTTAACAGAGGCAACTTCCTTATTTCTCAACTTACGGACTTGCCTATCAAGAATGGCGACTGGAACTTCTTCATATGACAATTCTTCATTAACCTCTATAGCCTCGACTGGCATGATGGTGGATGGATCTCCAATCACTTTCTTCAACATGGACACATGGAATACCGGATGCACCGATGACATCTCAGGAGGCAACTCTAGTCTATAAGCAACTTGTCCAATCCTTTGAACGATCCGATAGGGCCCGACATACCTAGGACTCAATTTCCCTTTCTTTCCGAATCGCATGACTCCCTTCATAGGAGATACCCTTAAGAACACACAATCATCAACTTGAAACTCCAAATCTCTTCGACGAACGTCTGCATATGACTTTTGACGGCTCTGTGCTGTTTTCATTCTCTCCTAGATAACCTTGACCTTTTCCATAGCTTCGTACACCATATCTGGCCCTAGCAATTCTGCTTCACCTACCTCAAACCACCCGATTGGCGATCTACATCTTCTCCCATACAATGCCTCAAACGGGGCCATCTGAATGCTAGCATGATAGCTGTTATTGTAAGCAAATTCTATCAGTGGCAAGTGTTCATCCCAATTACCTTTAAAATCTACGCATTTCTAACACATTATTCGGACCATGACACCACAGCTACTAGGTTTTATGCCCAAAAATTTTACGGGGCCTTACAAAATGTCACTAAGAAAGCAAACCGTCGATGCTCCTCCCATTTTGCTCGGTTGGACTTGCTGCAAAGCTTGTTCGTGGAGTCGTTGAAACCCCCGACAAGTCCATATCTGCTATAAATGAAGTTCAGGAAGCAAAATCCGTTGGCTAAATCCTCGTTGTGGACATTCCTAGCAATTTTCAAAGAATCCAAGAAGTGATGCACCGTTACTGCTCTCGGGACTACCGGATTTTTTCCTTGCAAAGGGACCTCGTTCTTCCCTATGTAGAAAGCAATTTCCTCCAGAGTGGGAGTGAGTTCAAAGTCCGAAAGATGTAGTACATTGTTTGCAGGATCCCAATATGTGACCAGTGCTCTGATTATGTCGCACCGATGAATTATGTCCAATAATCCCGTGAGATCCTTTAAGTAGCCTTTGATCCAATTTTGACTTTCTATTCCCATGTCATTCCACCAGAGTTTTACCTCCAAAGGGATTTTATTCATTAAGGCGGAAGGTTCATTCTGTATTGTGCTCATCCTGCACATTTATTAAGGCGATTTTATTCAGAAAACAGAAAAGTCTTTTTCAATGCAAATTTTCATTTTTGAAAGAGACAAGACTCTCGAAGTGGCCATTTTTGCCAAAACAGCCTTCCGGCGTCCTTTCGGAACATTCGGCTGTTTCCAAAAATAGCGATCACTTCGATTATTTGAAAAGAAAATCTTTTTGGTCTTTTCTAAAAGATGTGGTTGGACCCATTCAAGGGTTCCCTACGTATCCCTCCTAATGGCGAGAATCAAACCTACGTAGTTCGGTAAGATTAGTTGACCAATTATTTCAACAACAAAGCCATTTTTTTTCTTCAGATTTTCAAATTTTTCGGTAAAACACATAGCATGTTGTTCAAATCATATAACGAAGTCAAATAATATCAAGAACGACAATTCTAAAGAGCTCGAGTTCTGAAACACTAAAACCGAAGTTCTGGGTTGGGATTCCCCAGCAGAGTCGCCAGAGCTGTCACACCTCCCTTTTTACTACCCCACATACGGGCTTTGTATCGATCCGTTTGGAAAGACATGTAGGGTATACCTCAATGTTCAAATACCCAAGATGGATATAATAACAAAGAGGAAGGAGTTTTTCCACTTAAAGGACAGTCGGAACGGGATCAATTTAAATTTTTTCAGAGTCGCCACTTGGGAAAATAATGGTGTCCCAAGTCACCGATTTAATCCCGAACCGAGGAAATTTATGACTCTATCATTATAGTCCGCGAAACAAAGACCTAGATAAGGAACTCTGTTAACCCGGGAGAAGGTGTTAGGCATTCCCGAATTCCGTGGTTTTAGCACGGTCGCTCAATCATCGTTCTCGAATCTTGTTTGACATGTCATAGGTTTTAGCAATACATATGTGCTTTTACTTTAATATTTTTCAGAATTGTGATATCGCGAAAATGCACCTCAAGTCACACCGTAACCAGTACGCCTATGACTTTTGGTACATTTCGGCTTTGCCAGGATTTAGTATTTGAGTTGCACCAAGTGCACACTCGTTCATAGGGAAAGTATATTAAATCGTGTCTAATAGAGTCTATCGGCTTTTAATTCTTTTGGGAGAGGCTATGAAGTTTACTAGTAGCCTTTCCGGGTCTATTTATGAATTATTTCGTTACTAAAGGGGCCCCCACTATTTAGTGTTGTGTGAGGCTCGTCCCAATTATATTCAAGGCTCAATCTTAATATTTAACTATATTTTCTATACATGTTCTTCCCTTAGCCGTTTTTGGTACTGAATATTCCAGGCCCGTGTTATTTCTGTTGTTTGTTGGGCCTGGATCTCTAGAATGAACTTTTAATGCATTATGAACACGTCCAGGTCTTTATAAACCTAGATCCGACCTGGGCTTTCACTTGCTAGCCCAGCAGATATATGAACATAGTCCAGGACCACGCTACTTACCGGGCCCAGACCCATTTGAAGTAATTAAAGCAAAAATGTAAGTAAAACGAATATACAAAATAAGAATGAAATCAGAATGTTTTATTTATCAGAAAAGGGAAATCAGTATATAAAGCATTAATTATGAGTCAACTATCTACCGTACACAAGACTTGAATTAACAGACTATCTCTATTTTCGACTTCTACTAATGAGTTTACACTAACATCTGAGTTATTTACTAGTTGAAAAATCTAAGAAAAACGGTTCGATTATATGTGAGACTTGATCAAATTAAAACGATTCAACTAACTACTTATGGTATCTAGATAAACTAAAACGAGTTATTCACAAATGCACAACTATTCCACTGGTCTCATTATGAGCTAAGCTTTTGCCATCACAAATTCGATTCTAATTGGATTATTACTTTATCTGCTTATCTTCCCCTTTTAAACTTAATCCAATCTGAACTTCCGGTCTTTTAAAATTTAACTAACTACATGAGCAGTGATTACACAGTCTAATTACTCGATTGTACAACTCGAGTACCTAAATTCAAGTGGCTCAAAGACTTTAGCATAATTAAACTACTGATTTTACTACAGCTTAGCTCATTACAAAGTCGTTAACCCCAATTATAAACGAATTACAGTATGATCTAACGTTTTCATTCTGAAGCTTATCTACGTTTAAAATGCAGATCTACAATATATGAGTGACTATGTGATTACGACTTATGGCGTTACTGTGGATGAATAGTTAACGATCCGAAACTGTAATTAGTTAACTTATGTTTTAAAGTTTTTTTACCTATTTAAGCTAGGTGATGTACTATCTACACTACACTTTCAACTATTGAGCTATTACAATATTTTTTGTTTTTGTGCTATTACACACTATACTACAATTAACTATAGATCTATACTAATGCTAAGTAACTAATGACAATATCAAACTAAAAAAATACATAATAACACAGGAATTTGAACTGGAACAAATGACTCCCTTAACCCTATATGTTCTAAATAGTTCACTATTTACCTATTGTGCTTCCTTTTATGCCCTTAGTGCCATTGTTGATTTACCCGACCTACCTAGGTCAGGTTTTCATCATTTTGGGCTTATTTAACTATTGGCCGGTCCTTGCATTGGTATTTAAGGACTGGCCAGTTCTACTATTTCAAACTTAGCCTCTTTTGCTTCATTTTCAGTTAATTAACCTTTTCAACTCATTTCAAAACTAATTGCAGGACTAGCCTGCTTTATTGTTGTATCTAAACTATTTAATTTTTAGCCAGTCTCAAGTTGAGACTTGGCTTGGGTAATTGAACCCATTTGCTGAACACAGTTGGGCCCAAGGCTTTGCAGGCTTAGCCACCTGTGGTTCAGTACTCAAAATGAGCCTTGGTGAGTCTGCACTTGCAGACTTAACCAATTATTGCACAACTAGCCTTTTTAAGGTGGGCCGGTGTGCTGGACCTTGTAGAGTTGGTCAATTTGCAAAATTGACCACTCTTTGGTCACTTATTATCTTATAACCTATGATTTTTTAACTTTCAGTTTTAAACCTATTTCAAAACTAGCCCTTTTTATGGAACTTAACACTAACAGCTATAACCAATCCCCTAAAGTTAGTGAGTGTTAATCATATGCTCACACTAACAAAAACTACTACAAATTCAGTCATTTTCAACATGTAATTGCACACATAACCACATGAGATCAAATACAATGCATCAATCAAGTAAAACTCAGAAAGAGGAAATTTGATAGGGTTTAATCTTAATCAATCAATTCACATTACCCAATTTCATGTGACAAAGTGTCAATCAATATCAATTACACTTAATTACAAGCAGTTTATGTCAGATAATATATTGAAAAAAACCTCAAAACCTTTAAGGTTCATGGCATAGA